>JASTWK010000746.1:0-83094 GCA_030770225.1 Temnothorax unifasciatus | reverse complement strand
TTCAAACTATCAATTTTGGGCGCCACGTCAGAGGAGAAATTGAAAGGTCCTCCTCAGCGCTCGACTTATAATACCGACCAAAACAAAAACGGTCAGGAGTAATCCCGACAAGCTCGAAACGTTGGAGTTGAATGCCACAAATGTGGAGAAACAGGCCATTACGGGCGAGATTGCCGTACGAGTCGATACGCTAATAGATTCTCGTTGCCGAGAGCAGAAAAGCCCAGCGGAATAAATACCGTCGAAAAGTATTGCGATCATTGCGAAAAGGTAGGGCATAAACGGGAAGATTGTTGGCAGCTAAAAGGCCGATCCGAAAAGGAAAGAACACGCCAATCTAAAACTGATGGAAATAAAAAACCACAGATATATACAACAGCAAAAGCGTTTAAGCATACGTCAGACAAAGACGATAAAATATCGAATAACAGCAGCAGCAGCAGCAGCAGCAGCAGTAGCAGTGAAGAGGAAAAGAGACCGAGAAAGCCTAAGGCGCGAGCCGTGAGCGAATATCAAGTTACTCAAGTGACGAGCAAGACTAGTAAAAATTATAATCTCGATGTCGTAACACTCCCGATGCAAGAAACCAAAACGGGGAAAATGAATTTTTTGCTCGATTCCGGAGCAGCACTAACCTTTATCAAAATAGGAAATTTGAAAGGCAATACACAAATGCGTGAAAAGAAACTCGCACTGACAGGGATAACAGGACACCAACTGTACACCCTTGGAAAAATAAAAGCCACGATAAAATTGGGAAAACAAGTCATACGCCACACAATATACGTAGTAAACGACGACTTCCCGATGGACTATGAAGGAATACTAGGAATCGATTTCATCAAAAAGCACAGAGCTGACTGTCCTTGACTGAGAAAAACGTATTGAGAATCGGCGGAGTAAATCTTAAGCTACAACCGTAGAAGAAGCTGATTCAACCCCTCCGCAGTAAAACAATCATACAAACGATAGCTGCAAACCGAAATAGAATAGGTATTGTAAAACGTGTAAAACCTATTTCTGGAGTCTTTATCGGAAGTTGCATAATAAAACCCATAAATTCCACATGTCTGATAAGCAAATTAAACGTCACCGAGAAGACAGTCAAGATGCTCACACCGCATCTAGAATTCTAGAAGAGGTGCCGGTGAATGACACGGTTGACGTACTCACATTACCCGCGACGAAAGAGCGCAACTCAAGTCAAGAACAACGCGAGAAATTACGTAAAGAACGCATGAAAATTTTAAATACTAAAAAGGAAAACGCGTTAGAGCAGAGATGCGACGATTTTTGCGATATATTTCATTTGGAAAACGATAAGCTAACACACACCACGGCGGTGAAACATGAGATCACGACGCGAACTGATAGCGCGACGGCGAACGTCCGCCTACCCGTGAAACATAAAGAAAAAGTAAATAAAAAATCTGATGTTTCAAGAGAAATAAAACTACGCATCATTATAAATTTTCTCATTCTCTATCAGCACCTCACAACAAGAGCGTTGGCGTCGCCCGTACCACCGTACGAAGTAATGCAATTTATCAACGAGCCTGGCATCTATTTCGAGAGAATCAGACACCTGCAGCAAACGAAAGCAACATGGAAATTAGCAATACGCATAGACGTAACCGCATTAAAAACCAGACATCAGCAGCTTCAAAGATACCTAGGGAATACCGAGGAACTTTGCAGTTATGCAACTGGAGACGTTAAAAATACTTGTCAGATTGCTCTCCGGACCACTAAGAGAGAAAACGATAAAACGACACGCGCCCTAGAACATCTACAAACAATTTACAAATCACCCGTAATTAAGCGAGGTTTAATAAATGCTATCGGAGAGATAAGTAAATCTTTATTTGGTACCATGGATGCTGAAGATGCAAAAATAATCAACGAACAAATACAAATGCTTGATAACCAGCAACAAACGCTACAGCACGCAGCAAAGAATCAGCTGAAGATCATCAACGCTACATTAGGCCACATGGAAAAATTAGAGCAAACGCTATCACACAACGAAAATTTACTGACAAACGTTACAAGGAAACTGCACGACCAATTCATACACCGAGAGGAAATAAACAAACAAATACTATTGATAACCGCTATCCTACAGACTGTGGCGGCTGCAAGCGCCCTGGCAAGCGGTGCCTCAACCGCCACACAATTACGCGCAACGCGCCCTTGCCTAACGGCAGCCCGTTATACGCGTCCTGCCGGGAGCGAGCGCGCCAGCCAGCCGCGCGCGGTGAACACGTGCTTTCATCGTGACGAGGATAACGAGCTTTCACCACTAGGCGGCTGAGCTTTCTCGCGTTCAAGTTTCTACAACGACAGCATATAAAGGCCAACAGCGAAGGCATCGGCGAGCATTCTCCTGCAGTGGTCCTCCTGTAAAGGAAGTCACTATCGAGAACTCATTTTTGGTAACCGACGTTGGAGCGCCGACGAGGCTATACGAGGCCGCCAACTTCCCGTCCATCGCTGCCGCCGAAACAGCCGGAGCAGCCACAGGACGCCAGTCCTGCGACGTGGAAGCTGATCCGCCTGGAATCGCCGCCGGGACCACTCACCAGGCCTCCTCGTGACCTGCTGACCACGTGGGACATCCGCCTCAGGAGGTACACCTCACCTCGCTTCACCGTGCCTCCGCTCTCGCCTCTTCCGCCGTCGCGCGTCGCCGAGCGATCACCGAGCACAGGGGACGCAGACCGCGCCACCGGCCAGAGTCCATCGAGGCCTCCAAGCTCGTCCTCGGGCCAACGACGCGGAGGCGCAGACCTCCGGGAGCGAGTGGGAGACATCGACCACCAACGAGAGACCGACCACCAGCGAGAGGAGCGTCCAGACGACGTGCACCACCGGTACGCAGGCCACGCAGACGGACGCGCCGGATTCCGGCAACGCGACGTCTCACACGCCGCCCGGTATACCTCCGGCGTGGAGAAGGTGGGGTCAACACCAGCCACTCCACCGTACGCTGACGAGACCCTGCCTTGTGTGGAGTGAGCGACTCCAGCAGTAGAGGCGAAGAAACGGCCCTTTTCAGGGCCACATAATATTCCATAAAACAGTCCTTCTCAGGGCCACGTTCAATCAATCACATCACTTGTAAATACTGTACATAGAACCTAGTAATCAGAATAAACACGGTATATATCAAATACCACGACTCTCGTCATTCACGGATCCACACACTGCGCCTCCTTTCCCAGCGAGCGAACACGGCCAGCGAGGCCGAGCGAAGTGGCGAGCGACGCCATACAGACTATCTAACATATGAAAAAAATAACATTCTAATTATACGCGTACTTTCCATAGAGAACATAATCGTGGAATTGAAGGAAGCAACCTCGCACTTAACCAGAAAAATAAACTTTCCATTTAAAATCCAGCCCGAAAACTGGAATACGATCCAAAGATACGTAAGCGTAAGCGCGTATTCCGACAATTTAAACGTATACACTATCCTCGCGTTCCCTATAATAGCATATCCGGTATGCGAATTAATAAAAATTACACCTGTACCAATACACAACGACCATAATGTGTTTACCCTACTAGAGAATAATTATATAATATTAAAGGAAAACGGCTTAAATAAATGTACGCGAGAAACTACTAAATTTATATGCGACTAATATTTTCCCGTGTATTTTGTAAGTGCGAATGCACCAAGCGAGGTGCAACTTTTTGTAAAAGCACCTAAATACGTAGAAAATCGTAGACAACGTCACGTCATTTCTAAGGTAACATTCTAGATAACATTAGCCGAACCTCAAACATGGTTATATTCCACTCCAAAAAATATCAGAAATTATAATACAATGTAATGAGTTACCAAAAAATAAAATTAAAATTGGAAAAACCGAAAAAATAACATTACGCGATAATTGTAAAATAACTACACCAGATATAATTTTAGAAAACTAAAAGTTTTAAAACTTTTTAGAACTAAAAACCGAATCTATACTAAATATGTAGAAATGTATTTACCAGAATTCAATGTATCTAATACCCCAGAAAAAAGTATAACATTAAACAATGAATTAGATTCCGAAAAGGAAATAAAATTAGAACCAGTAATCAAAGATCCGTCGGGATTAATAAAGTTAAGTTTAAACCTAGATGAAATTAAAAAAGAAGTGGAAAATAACCAACCAGCGTTTTCGCAAATAAGAATATTGTATATCCTGTGGGTTCCGCAACCATAATTATAGTCGTAATAATTATACTTGTAATCATTTATGTAATAAAGAAAAAGAGGAACTATTAAGAATCTAAAGAGGGAAACCACAACATACATATTAGCACTAAGAAAATTAGATTGTAACCTCTCAAGAAAAAGAAAAACACAAATAAATAACGAAAAACTTCGAATACCACAGTTTTTCTTTTTCGTGGGGGAAGGAATGTTGTGAGCGCACAATGAAGTAAAGAATAATTAATGCACCTGGTAAAACCAAGTGCCTCCGATACGAAATCCGACTCTAGCAAAGAACGTAAAACCCACATCTGCCGAAAAGACTGACGACCGATCATCCGATGCAATGCGACACGACCAGAAACGCTGACCGCGTAGGGCTAGCGCTAACTCGGGAGCCCCCGAGTTAGCAACAGAAAGCTGATGAATACCGCGAAATCCGACGATTGGCGGGCAGTCGCTAGTTAACATCAAAGCGGAGACGTGCGTCTGAGAACTTACTGTCAAAACTCCAATAATTATAAATCGTTTACTGTTACGCGAGTATCGGGATTTGAAATAAAAGGGACTATTGTAACTTTGGGCAAGACAAATATATTTAAACTGATTATTTCACACATTGCGACGAGCTTTATTCTCCGACCCGGAATCTCCGAATCCTGTGCCCTGTGCCAGCACTATCAAGAGACACGGTAGTATCTCGCGCCAAGTATACGCGGAGCGAGACCGACCGTAACTCTTTTACGCGACGCGACGGGTTGCGAGTACTCAAAATGTTGAGATCTCGATAACGAGTGAACGGATCAAGTTCTAAGTAGGCTTGATCGATAGCTTGGGGTCGATTTGGGGGGGGGGGTACGTCCTTTTCATTTTTCCGCTACATGCCCTACGAGCGGAGATATTGCGACGCAAAGTTCAAATGTGAACATTTTATATTAAGATACTTCTCCTAACGCCGATTCATTTCAATATATATATATCACATCAGAGAAATGTCCCTTTCACTTTTTCGACACTGGCAGTGCTAGTATCGCCAGTTTCAATATGTATACATATGTATACGTGTGTGTACTGCGCGCAGTGCAGATAGTGCGTTCAGCACGCTCAGGCCGCGCTGTCAGTCAGTTCAGTTAACCTATCTCGAGAGACACGGCCTGACATGGTAGTACGCGCGGAGCGATACCGACCGTGATTCTTTACGCGACGCGACGATTAATATTTTTTCTGATTTATTTACATGTAATTATCCTATTATTATACGACTCGAAGCGAGACCGCACCGTGACTCTTTTACGCGACTAAGTGCATGTGACAGGAATTATAGTAGTTTACGTTTACGTGAGTATTACTTCTGTAGTAACTTATACGAACGATATTATCGTAGTTACTATAAATTCTCCCTTTTTCGGAGGAATTATCGTATCGTTCGTAAGTTACTACAGAATTAAGTAACGCTCGCGTAAACGTAATATAGGTTAGATTACCGTTCTTACAAAATTTTACATAAAACGCGAGATTCACTTATGTATGCAAGTTTAACGCTTATTGGGTTAATATCAAATATTTTTCCTAAATGTAAAAATAACACGATGTTATATATGTATATGGTTTGGCGTGAATATATATCGCGACAATAGAAGAGGTGATCGAAGAAATTGTGTATAATGTCAAGATTCAACGGCCCCTGTCCCTGGTTGAGAGTGTTAATAATGATTTGGAAGACAGCATGATGTATTGGTTGGTATAACAATGAATTGCTGCCAGTTCCAAATGTATTGAATAGTAAGTGATATAATCTTAACACGTTGAATAAAAAAGAAATCAGGATATTCTGATTATACAATATCCCAGTCACGGCACAACATATTAGACAAATAAAAAAATGTTTTAGACAAAAGTTGTTCAATTTAATTAGTAGAAAAAGATGATGTAACAAAAAATAAACGTTATTATTTAGAAAATTTAACTTGAACCCTACTGGGCCCAACACGGGCCCCCGGACCCAAAATCTAATAAGATTGCCTATTGGCCCTCTTTGAACATCCTCCAACTTTTATCTAAAACATTTTTCCTATAAATCAATACTTTCTGAGATAATTGGCCGTTTCGGAACTTTTGGTACACATGGTATGATACGTGTATATGAGCAATTGTGCATGTGCTCATGTTGTATGTACAGGCATTTCTATACAATTTCGGGGTGTAGTTCCAAATGACCCTTGCTCCCGATCGACCTAAAGTTTTACACCATAAGTTGTTTTCGATGTAAAGAACAAAATCTGCATGGTCCCAACTTCGGGAAATACAAAATTTTTTTTATGATTGCACTTATCGACTAAAATTGATTCTATATGATATATTTGTTACTGTAAAAGTGATAAATTCGATAATTATATGTAATTATCGGTTTTTATGCATAATTTTCAAGATAAATGTGATAAATTATAGCAAATGTAGGAGATTTAAGGCCGTAGGGCCGGTATTGATGGGAGATCGGAGAAATTAGCGTAGTAGTGGAGTAGTCGAGGAGTAGCAGCCTAAGTGCTAGGCAGTGTGAACGAAAAATCCCGAGTTCGAGTCCCGGTCGGCTCCGTTAACTTTTTCCGTCGTTTACACAAATTTATCAATTTTACCGGTAATTGTAATCAAAACTTTTTGGTAAAAGTAATATATCTTTCATTAATCTTGAAACAACCTGTCTTCGAAGCGCGGATCTAGCTCGCGGCGTGGTCGGGTTCGAAGGAGGCACGGAGGAACAGGTGCGGGGCGCGGATTGACAAAATGAAGCGTCTTGTTCCGGTAACAAAGTTTTATTGTAACAAAATATAATGAAATATAACAGATGGTCGCGATTGATAGGGCCGTGGGTGTGAAGCGGCGTGACGCGGGAAACGGCGCGTGTTTACAATACTCGCGAGGTGGCACCGGCGGTCGGATCGGCGTTGGTCGCAGGCGGCGCGCGTTAGATGTTTTGATGGGCGGATTAGCACGGTCCGCTCGGGGCGGGATCGTTTCTTTCGGCGATCCGTGTACCGATTCGTGTTACAATATGTGTCGGCACGGGCGTGTCTCCGGGCGGCGCGGATCGGAGCGCGGGAAATGGCGCGGCGCGTGATACGGGCGCGTGAAACCGCGGGAATTTGGCGCGTTGGAAAGAAGCTGGTCGTCCACTGAGACACGCTCAGCGCAGAAAGAGAATGCCGGAGGCGCTCTATCTTGGTTCGGACTGGCTTCGGATAAAGCGGGTTGTCCGCCGCGGTCCCCTCTGCGAAGACAGAGAATGCCAGAGGCACTCTACCTTTGTGTCGGGTTGGCTTTGGATAAGCGGAGGCTAAGGATAGCCGGCCGTTCTGCCGAGACGCACTCGGTGAAGACAGAGAATGCCAGAGGCGCTCTACCTTCGTGTCGGGCTGACTTTCGGATAAGTGGAACTTAAGGATAGCCGGTCGTTCTGCCGAGACTCACTCGGTGAAGACAGATAAGGCCAGAGGCGCTCTACCTTCGTGTCGGACTAGCTAGGATTTCAGGATCGATGCGGTCGGTGAGACGGATGATCGGGAATCGCAATTGTTCTTAACAAATGCTCGGCTTATATAGCCGTCGCGGCGGTGTAGCGCGGTGGTGGGGCAGCGGCAACGAACGCGAGCGCCGGGACGGCGTGGCGGGAAATTACGGCGCCCCGACGCCGCGGTCGCGTTCGGCGGTCTTCGGGTGCGATCAGCACCGTTCGGCGCGTCGCGGCAATTGTCGCGTTAACAAATAGCGTTTAAAAATAAGGTGGGCACACCGTGCCCGTTCTTCACCCCGCGGGTGGTCGGCTGGGTGGTCTCGGCAGGGTGTTTTTGCCGAAACGATACAGTTTTCGGAGGTGTATCGTTACAATCTTGTTGTGGGTAGGAAAAAGTGATTGCGTGATTGTACTCACGCACATACTTTTCCATCCACACAACAACTGGTTTGGGTTAGGTTAGTTTTTTTGGAGGTGGAACCCTCGCAGTGAGGCAGAACCTACTGCCTCCACGCATACACTTTCCACGTGGAACGAGTTGCCACATGGATTTACAACTTTCCACGCATGCTATATATGTTATATATACTATATATATTATATTTTTTATATGTCGTATACATTATATCATATATAATCAATCTTATTAGTCGATAAGTGCCCATAAAATTTTCTTTTTTAATTTCCTGAAGTTGGAACCATGCGTACCTTATTTCTCACATCAAAAACAATTTATGTGTAAAACTTTAGGTCGATTGGGAGCACTGGGAGCAGAGATCATTCGAAACTATATTCCAATTTCGTGGTGTAGAATTCATTTAAATGAAAATGTAGTGCTTATTAAACCGCTCAAACAGCTATTTTAACACGCATTTTAAAGACACTAGACACTACAGACGCGCGCTTCGCGCGCGCTATTTAACTTTAATATTATGCTATTACTATTATACGGTTAACCCCTTCGTTGGCATTGACGCAATAGTGCGTCAAATTAATCCGTGCCCTGTGTGGCATTGACGCAAAAGTGCGTCAACCTTTTTTTTCCTATTTAACTTGCTCCGATTTGGCATCCAAGTCTTATACGAGGGTTTTTGGGGTCGCTGATTACGAATCTGAATTCAAAATTTGCAAATTCAAAATGGCGGATTCAAAATGGCGGATGAAAATGCAAAAAATTACTTGATTGGGATGAAATTTGCCACTCGGGGGTTTTTGGGGTCGCTGATTACAAATCTAAATTCAAAATTTGCAAATTCAAAATGGCGGATCCAAAATGGCGGATAAAAATGAAAAAAATTACTTGATTGGGATGAAATTTGCCACTCGGGGGTTTTTAGGGTCGTTGATTACGAATCCGAATTTAAAATTTGCAAATTCAAAATGGCGGATCCAAAATAGCGGATGAAAATGCAAAAAATTACTTGATTGGGATGAAATTTGCCACTTGGTTTTTTTTTGAATTTCTGAATTTTGAGTTCAGATTCGTAATCAAACCGCAACCTAAACAACCCATAAGTACCAAGATTTATCCAAATCAAGCCGTTTTTTGTATTTTCGTTCGCCATATTGGATCCGCCATTTTGAATTTTCGAATTTTAAGTTCAGATTCGTAATCAGCGCCCTCAAAAACCCCAGGGTACAAATTTTTAGGATAAAAAATTTTTCTGCCATTTTGGGCACTTTTTGTCGAATTCTCTCTGCCAACGAAGGGGTTAATTCCTTGATACACACAACTGTCAAAATATACAATGACAGCTGCAAATGAAATAAGCGCAGCAAGAGAACCAATCGGCATCGCAGAAAAGAGGCAACAATAAACCATGCCTTTTTTAGAAAAGGATTCATTAGCGCTTCTAAAATATTTTCTGCAGTTGGTAAAAAAAATATTATTTCCTTCTTCTTTCAATCTCAAATAAGGTAGCAAAGCATGTTTTACAGATTTCCGTTGAGGGCACAAAATGACGACTTTTGCACCCCCTCCTTTGTCATAATATTTTAATAGAAAATATGAAATATCTTGTAAAGTATTCATTTTTCAATGATTTTACTTTGATACTTTTATACATGGAATAATGAAAGAAATCAAATAATAATATTAATTTTTACCAAATTGCAAAAAAGGGAGAGAAAGGGGGAGCGAAAGGAAAGAGATAAGAAGAAAAGAAGAGAGGGGGAAGAGTGGAAGAGGGGAAGGGGAGGAAGGGAGGGAGGGAGAGAGAGATAGATGATGTAATCTTTCCCTTTTCAAAAGAAGTAATGTTTTTTAGCATACATTAATTTAAGATTAAATTGCATCTCAAAAAAACAACTTTTATAACTGTTGTACATAAATTTCATACTTTATTATATCACATTTAATGACAAAAATAGGTTATTATATATATATATATATATATATATATATATATATATATATATATATATATATATATATATATACACTGGGCAACAAAATTATCGCAACAAATATTTACGTCAAAAATTTGCCCAACTTCAAATAAGCATAACTCCGCGAAAAATTGTCATATCTGAAAGATTTTTTTTTATTTTAAAGGGTGAAGTCTGTACTTTAAGAAACTATCGTTAAATTTTGAATTTAGCCTTTCCCCCTCCCGCCGTTCTTCCAAAAGTAAGGACGTGTTACGTCTTTAAAAAATTGCATACTTTGACACATTCTACGGAGTAGAATGAATTTTTTTCGTAACTATTATGGCAACCACCGTAAAATATGGACTTTTCCCTGCAAATTGAAAAAAAAATTAAGTCCGTACGATTTTTTTTCGCCGAGTTATGGCTTATCAAAGATACCTATGCATTTTTGTGCATTCAATTACCGCCAACATTAGTATTACCCGATGAACACTATGGGGAGGTTATTGGTACGATTTTTCTTATCGTGTATGTGTGTGTGTGTGTGTATGTTTGTATGTGTGTGTGTGTGTTAGCAGAGATTTGCGCAAACTAATTTTTATTCAAACGAGACACTGTTACGATTTTGTCTTTTGTTTTCCGAATGAGCAATACAATACAGTGACTGCAATACTGTGAAGTTACTTACGGAAGTAATGTACTGTGAAGTTACTTATTTCAGTATTACAAAACTTCACAGTATTGCAGTTACTGTATTAATGTATTGTATTGCTCATTCGGAAAACAAAAGACAAAATCGTAACAATGTCTCGTTTGAATAAAAATTAGTTTGCGCAAGTCTCTGCTAACACACACACACACACACATACACACACACACACACACACACACACATACACGATAAGAAAAATCGCACCAATAACCTCCCCATAGTGTTCATCGGGTAATACTAATGTTAGCGATAATTGAATGCACAAAAATGCATAGGTATCTTTGATAAGCCATAACTCGGCGAAAAAAAATCATACGGACTTAATTTTTTTTTCAATTTGCAGGGAAAAGTCCATATTTTACGGTGGTTGCCATAATAGTTACGGAAAAAATTCATTCTACTCCGTAGAATGTATCAAAGTATGCAATTTTTTAAAGACGTAACACGTCCTTACTTTTGGAAGAACAGCGGGAGGGGGGAAGGCTAAATTCAAAATTTAACGATGGTTTCTTAAAGTACAGACTTCACCCTTTAAAATGAAAAAAAATTCTTTTAGATATGACAATTTTTCGCGGAGTTATGCTTATTTGAAGTTGGGCAAATTTTTGACGTAAATTTTTGTTGCGATAATTTTGTTGCCCAGTGATATATGGGATATTCCATGAGACAAATTGATCAAAATCCGGCGGACATTTTAAATCTGCTCCGTAATTTTTTATATAAAAGTACTTGTCGAAAAACACCTTTAAAATTTTTTTCAGATGTTTTAAATTATCCGTTTCTGAGATATAGTTTTTTGAAAAATTTAGAAAACTACCATTTTTTATAATTTAAAAAAATTCACATAATTCTAATAAAATATAACAAAATTTTTTAGTTATGTACTAAGATGGAGGTTTTATAATTACAGGAAAATTTTTTTTTAATAAAAAAATTTAAAAAAATGGAACACATTTCTGATACAAAAATGAGTAAAAAAGTTTATTATGATATAGGTCAAAAAAAGTATATTTAAGGAAATACATTGATAGATAGATATTTTGATAATATGTGACTGTTCGGGAATCAGCGTTAATGCGTGCGTTCAAACGATCGGCGACAACTCGATCTCGCGAGCGCGCTCCACGTGCGCCCCGTGTGCCACGCGCTCCGCGATTTGCGTGACGATCGAGGCCGAAGGGCCCCGATCCATCGTTAGACATCACGTTCGGGTCGGTCAAACATGATCGAAGCAGAGTCGGTTTTTGTCAGAGTACCGAGACGGATCGAAGTATAGTTGCTTCCCGTAAACTCGTAATTTCGGTTCTAACGAGAATTGATACCAGCGGATACCGTCTCGACCGGGGAGTATTTCGGCACGTTTCCGTCGCATCCGGAGTACGGCATATCGTCCGCGAACTACCATCCCGACCGTGGAGTATTTCGGCACGTGCTCGTCGAATCCGGAGCACGATCCGTCGTCCGCGAACGGAGCTCCGTCGCGGCTTTGCAAGTCGCTCTCGTCTCTGCCGTTTTGTGCCGGAGTCATTTCCGTCGTAAAGTCATCGACGTCCGCCAGTTCAGCGCATCAGAGTGTGAAATTTGTGATACCGCTCGCCTCAATTATATCTTTGAACAATTAAACGAGACGTTGGTAAATTCAAATCGGAGCCGTTATTACAAGTCCTTCCGTCTTGGTTAACGAACCTTTGTCAAGGTTGTATCAGCCACCTTACCACAACAATAAACAGTGACAATAATATGTCATCACAGGTATTATAATAGCAATCATTATATTCTTACTTATATTTTATACAGTTATATAAATATATCAGCCTATTTTTATTTAACTCATTGTCTCAGATACCTTTCTTTCGTAATATCACAAAAAAAACTATCTTTATTGCTTATCCCCGCAGGGTTTGCAAGTCGTTTTTATAAGGAACGTTACCTAAACCTTTACACTACTACCCTTTCTCCTCTCACTTTAACCCTTTTGGACCAACGGCTTAACGTCTCTTTCCGAAAGACGGAGCCCAGTTTGCTCCGCACAAGAGCCTATCTTGCACGGAGGGGCGCAGCTTCGGAAAAACATTTTCCATGTTTACATGGCTCTAGTGGACTCGAACCTGGTTCCTCAGATTACGAGTCTGGCACTCTACCACTAGACCACACTGCCGTCCTCGTAATATGTCCAATAAAATGTATTTCGACCGTAATATCCTAACTGAGGTTATTACGATATACTTATAAGTATAAATATAATAATCGCTATTATAATACCTGTTGTTGCGGCCCCAATTAAGATAATAATAAATAAGATAATACTAAGAAAGACCAAGAATAACATTAAGCAACGCGACTGAGAAAGCCCGAAAGGATTACGCAAAACCGAGTCAGCAAGAGTATGAGTTGCGCGATCGGCCTACATCCGATCGGGCAACTCAGCGATAACGAAGGACGTACACGGAAAAAAAGGATTAGCAGCAGGAGCTAAAATTTAGCTGTGACAGCTAAGATGTGTCCTTATTCTAGGGACGGCTAATGCTGTTGCTGTCCCAGCTAAATTTATTCGCTATTTGGACTTAGCTACTATAGCAACAAATTTTTGCTACAACAGACAAATGTCGTAATGTCTGTACATGGTAAGATGAATTTAGGTACGGCTGCAACCTTTTTAGCTGCTTGTGCTAAATTACGCTTTCTATTTTAACTAATAATTTTTTACGTTGCAGCTAATGACTTTTTTCTATAATAGCTAGAGTTTAGCCATGATACTAAGGTGGTAGCTCTTACAGCTAAGTTTGATTCAGCTACTGAAATTTAGCTACTATTGCAAAGTCATTTTTTTCCGTGTAGGAGATGATAAAAGGAAGCGAGAGAAAAAGACAAGAGGGCAATTGGAGTCTCGGAGCGACGGACGTTTCACGCAAATAATCTGTGTAACTCAGAGTCATTATTAAAGTATCAGTTTATTTGAAGTGTCGTGTACAATCCTTTCCGCCTTCCCCGTGGAACGAACCCCTGTGCCCGGACGACGGGCACAACAAATGGTGGCAGCGTCGGGGATCTACTGACAGGAAGGAACGGCAGGAACGGCAGCTGCAAGAAAAAAGTGAATCAGTGAGGCCGGTCAACATCCTCAACGGAGACACGGCAGCCAGATTCGAAAGCAGCAGACAACACGGTAGCGGCTGACGATGGACAAGCGAGCAGCGTAACCGGAGACGGCGCCGACCTACCTCGACAAAGGCTCACCGACAGATAGAGCGGCAAGAGCACCGACCAGCAGCATGCGACTAGCGACCGTAATGTAAGTCGATAAGCAAATCTGATACAGCGCGATTACCGTAGATGTCGGAAAGCAATCCACCTGCGGAATTAAACCAATCGTGGCTCCATAGCGAAACGACACGACGAGCGCGTAGAAATAGCCCGTTAAGCCCCGTACAAACGACAGAAGAAGTCGTAAGCGATAATCGCGAAACCGTGCGTAGAAATTTAGACGCGTATTACTCAAGCGAAAGCGAAACAGAACCGGAATTACACCCTAACATCGTAGTCGAACGCGAATTTCAATTCGACGATTTAGACGCGAGCATAGTAGGACAAAATAACTGCCCCAAAGAAAATAGACTCTACCCCTCACACGCGCACGCACAATCCGAAGGCACCAACAGTACGACCAATAGATCATCACAAAGACGAGAATTTTCATTAATATCGTACGATAGCAGCCTTTTCAATCCGCAAGAATATTACTCAGCGTCAAGACACGTAAACGTAATCAAGATGGCGGAAACACAAAACGAAGAACCCCTGTGCCCGGACGACGGGCACAACAAATGGTGGCAGCGGTGGGATAACCGCGACACGAACAACGACAAAGCGCAGGCAACCCCAGAGGACATAGACGAAGAAATAAACCGTCTTAGTCGAGTGCTATCACAAAGAAGGACCCCGGCGATTCACCGTAACCGGATGCCCGAGCGGGCCGGACTGCCGCCGGAAGATAGAGATTCCATTCTCGATGAGATATTGCATGGAATCCGTAACTTGCAAGATCGCGTAAATCATTTAGAAACGGCCATTCCTGAACGCCGCGAATTTCACGTGAGACGCGAGCCAAGTAACCTTCCGTTCGAAGTGACGTACGGACGAACGTCGTACGATATTCGGAATCAAGCAGAACGCGCAATCGGATATCTACGCGTAAGAGGCACGCGACATGATACCCGAGTTCGACGGAACCTCGAGCAAACTGCAAGAGTTTTTAAGCGCCGCGTCATATGCAATCAAAAATATAAATCCGATGGAAGAAGGAACGCTATTAGAAGCCGTGTTATGCACGAAGTTAAAGGGAAGAGCAATGGTAGATTTTCAAACGCGAGAGATACGAGATTTCACACAGTTAAAGAAAGAACTAGAAGTTTGTTACTTGAGCCGTAAAAGTACAACACACTTACAACTAGAGTTTAATACACTCAAGCAGAAACCCGGAGAAAGCGCAAAAGCATTCAGATTAAGAACAGACAAATTAGCCATGGAATTATACGATTCCATGATAGAAGGAAAAAATCACACCATAGAAAGCAAGCGAACGATATTAGAAACGATTCAACAACAGGCATTACAGAATTTCCAATTAGGATTGAGAGACGAGATCAAGTTACTCGTCCGAGCTCAGCATTTTGCAACCTTGCAAGAAGCGATTGCCGGAGCGAGCGCAGAAGAAAAAGTAAACGGACCGAGTGGCAATCCGCCACGTCCCAAAAATAATTACGCGTACGCGCCGCAACCGCGTGATAACCGATCAATAATACAATGCCAAAAATGCGGAAAATACGGGCATCACGGAAAGGACTGTCATACCAGTAGATACGCGAACCGTTTCTCTCTACCGAAACCCGATAGGACACCCCGCGTAAATGCAATAGACAAATTCTGCAAATACTGTAAAAAAGCAAGACACATACGCGAGGAATGTTGGCTATTAAATGGTCGACCAAATAAAGAGAGAACAAATCATGACAAACCTAATAATTCGCAAGGACAAAATAAAAATTATCCGATAACAAATGGCCCGAGAAAAAAGAACAGTAATTCAGCCGCAAATAGCGATAAGGAAGACAAAGAGGACACAAAGCAGCGCCGACCTGCGATAGAATATTAGGTGTCACATATGACTAACAAGCCGTGAAAGCATACAGGGCTGGACCTAATCACTCTGCCCATGCGAGAAGCGAAGCGCGAAAAAATAAATTTGCTGTTCGATACCGGTGCGGCCGTATCAATAATAAAAGTAAAGCATTTGAAAGGCGAAACAATGATAGAAGAGGATAAAATGGCCCTTACAGGAGTAACAGGACATAAAGCCCACACTATAGGAAAATTTAGAGCCACTATCGACTTGAAAGACAGAAAAATCAAGCACACGATATACGTCGTCAAGGACGACTTCCCGATTGAATACGACGGGATACTAGGAATAGATTTCATAAAGAAGCATCAAGCTACAGCTACAAATCAAACTCTATACGAATAGGGAATAGCACACTAAAATTGTACCCGTATAAGAAAATGACTTTGAAGCCACAGAGTGAGACAATAATACAAGTAGCAACCGATAAAAACTCGTTAGGAATAATACAGGCAGAGGAAACGATGCCAGGAGTGTTCATAGGAAACTGCCTAGTAATGCCAGAAAACTTTCTATGTCCGGCAAGCATATTAAATACAACCGAGAAGACAGTCAAAATGCTAATGCCGCAAGTAACATTAGAAGAGCTAGAGCAAAAAGAAGCCAAAGAGATGGGAGTAAATCAAGTGAACAATACGGAAGAAACAATACCGCGTAGCGAAAAAGTCGCAGGACTGATACGCACGCAACATTTGAATGAAGAAGAAAAGAAGACCATTATGGAAATTTGCCGAGATTTTAGCGACGTATTGCACCTGGAAGGAGAACCACTGACATGCACTGATATCGTCGCGCATAAGATTCCAACGAAGGGAGGCAGCGTACCGGTCAACGTCCGACCGTACCGCTTGCCAGAAAAGCACAAGGAAGTGAATAGGCAAGTAAAGGAGATGTTAAAAAATAAGATCATTAAGCCTAGCACGAGCCCATGGAATGCGTCGTTGCTAGTAGTCCCGAAGAAAAGAGACGCATCTGGAAAACTAAAATTGAGAGTGGTAATAGATTTTCGGTTTGTAAACAATCTAACGGAGGGAGATTCCTTCCCATTGCCAAACATAATCGATATCCTCGACCAACTAGGAAACGCAAAATATTTCACCACGCTAGACCTCGCCTCGGGATGCCATCAAATCCCGATGGAAGAAGAAGATAAAGAAAAAACAGCGTTCTTTACACAATACGGACATTACGAGTATAATCGAATGCCCTTTGGACTGAAAAATGCCCAGCGACATTTCAGCGAGCAATAATAGCAGTTCTAGCAGGACTAGTAGGATTGCAATGCTTAGTATATCTAAACGATATAATCGTATACGGAGCAAGTCTACAAGAGCACAATAAGAGACTAATAGAAGTGTTAAAAAGACTGAGAAAATATAATTTGAAATTACAGCCCGATAAGTGCGAATTCCTTCGGAAAGAAGTGACGTACCTCGGACATGTAATAACAGAAAAAGGAATCGCGCCAGATCCCTCAAAACTAGAAACAGTAAAAAGCTTCCCGAAACCAACAAAAGTAAAGAACATCCAGGCTTTCGTAGAATTAGCCGGATATTACCGAAGATTCATTAAAGATTTCTCAGCGATCGCCAAGCCACTCACAAAAATAACCAGAAAAGATACCAAATTCGAGTGGAAGGCAGAACAGCAGAACGCATTCGAAATCCTAAAGGAAAAATTAACTACAGCACCGGTATTAAAATACCCGGACTTCTCCCAAGAATTTGTAGTGACGACAGACGCGTTGGATTACGCAATCGGAGCCATACTGTCACAGGGAAAGATAGGTCAAGATCAACCCGTAGCATATGTGAGCCGAGTACTATCAAAAGCGGAGCAAAATTACAATACCACAGAGAAAGAACTACTAGCGATAGTATGGGCGGTGAAACACTTCCGACCATACGTTTATGGAACAAAATTTACGATAGTAACGGACCATAAATCATTAGTTTGGCTATTTAATGTGAAGGACCCCGGATCACGATTAATACGGTGGAGGCTAAAATTAGAAGAATATGATTATACCATCGTACATAAGGCCGGGCAAGAGAATAGAAACGCTGACGCGCTGAGTCGACATGTGCCGACAGATATCAATAAGATAGAGAAAAAAGAGAACAACGAACAGGAGAGCGAAAGAAAGTACACAGAAGAAGAGAAACAACGTATACTGTACGAATACCATTATGCACCTGTAGGAGGACATCAAGGAGTGGAACGCACCATAAGTCGAATAAGATTAACTCATAACTGGAGAGGATTAACACGTCAAAGATTATATTAACAAATGCGAACTATATCAGAAGAATAAGTTATCGCGAAAAAGTAAAGCACCCTTAGTAATTACAGACACCGCGGATAAACCGTTTGAAAAATGTGCCGTAGATATAGTAGGACCCTTGACAATGACCGAAAACGGAAATAAATACATCCTCACATTTCAGGATAATTTATCTAAATTTAGTAAAGCGATACCCGTACCTAATCAAAAAGCGAATACAATCGCGAAAGAGTTTGTTACAAAGATAATCTTCGAATACGGGATCCCAGAAAAAGTTCTGACGGACCGAGGAACAAATTTCCTTAGCGAAATATTTAAAAGTACTTGCAAATTATTAAAGATAGAAAAAATTCAAACGACGGCATACCATCCTGAGAGCAACGGAGCATTAGAACGCTCCCACAGGACACTAGCAGAATATCTGCCACATTATATTAACGCGGACCAGACAGACTGGGACGAATGGACACCATACGCAATGTTCGCGTACAATACGACGCCGCACACGGCGACTGGCTTTACACCCTTCGAGCTAGTATACGGGCACCGAGCGACACTGCCCACGGCACTGTCCCAACCACCGAAACCAACGTATACGTACGATAATTATGCGCAAGAATTAAGAGAGAAATTACGCGCAACGCAACGAGTTGCCAAAGAACATTTGCGAAACGAAAAAACTAAGGCCAAGGAGACGTACGATAAGAAAACGAAAGAAATCAATTTCCGCGTAGGAGACAAGGTTCTGTTGCACGACGAAACGGTGCGCAGAGAAAGATCGAAGAAATTAAAATCCCCGTGGATAGGACCGTACGAAATAATAGAAAAACATTCAGACGTCAACTATACGATAAAAAAGGGACGGAAAACGACGCGAGTTCACGTAAATCGAATAAAGCCCTTCATAGAACAATGAAAGCCGCAAAAGAACGAAAACAAGCAATAGGAAGTAGGCGGTAGGAATAAGTAAATCGATTAAAATAATAAGTACTTACCGAACATCAAGTACGGCAAACCATCCGCACCACCCGCCGACCGGTGGCCACCTCCACCGAGACCTCTAAGGGCATGATGGGCATCCATATGCCCGGGGGTGTGAAGGCCACCTCCGCGTAAGAGGGAGGGGGCGACGTCGGCCCCGAACTCAAATCTGCAGCCACCCGCGCACTAGGCGCGGCACCCACGCGCACGGCACCGGCACGAGCGGCGCGTAGCCAGTAAGAACGCCAACACGCATCGCACGTCAATGGCGCGAAAAACTGATCGCATTTCAAACACCTCATTGTCAAAACTAAAAATGTAGACGGTTCAATCAGAACGGAGGCTGAAGCGCGACTAAACGCACGATGAAAAAAGAAATGCGAGGAGACGGTAGAATAAAAGCCAAGAGAAAAATTCGGAGAAAAGTAACGTGAGTCCCTATCTTACAGGACGCTGATCGTCGTCCAGCACTTCACGAAAAAAGCGAAACCTGAGACAGCACCACCGTACGAGATACGACAATTCAGCAACAAGCCGGGAATATACTTTGAGAGAACCGGACAATTACAACAGGTAGAAGCTACATGGAAATTAGCGATTAAAATCGACGTAGCAGCCCTAGGAAACCGATACCACCAACTCCAAGAATTTTTGCAGCAAACCGAAGAGGTATGCAAAATGATACTCGCAAAGGACACGCAGCAGACGTGCAAAAATATTCTCCGTACGATAGAGAAGAATAACGAAAAATTAACGCAGTTACTAACGCGGTTACAAACGATTTACAAAACAAACGATAACAAACAAAGATTAATAGATGCGATCGGCACAATCAGCAAAACGCTGTTCGGTACTATGGATGCCGACGACGCAAAAAACATACAAAAGCAGCTTGAACTGATACAAAATCAGCAACAGACTCTACAGCACACCGCGAAAAGTCAATTAAAGGTGATAAATGCTACAATAGGCCACATGGAAGCCTTAGAAAAATCGTTATATCATAACGAACAACTGCTGACAAACGTCACGACACGAATACAGCTGAACACAGCCATGTATGCCAGAAGAGAAGCAATAGACGAACAATTATTAATAATAACCACAATTACAGAAGATCTAATAGAAGACGTGAAAGACACGATAGATTACCTCACATATTCGTGAGAAGGAATCATATACTCACTCGTTTACTACCGATAGAAAGAATAATAACGGAATTAAAAGAGGCAACGTCACACTTGACACGAGGATCTCATTTCCCATTCAAAGTTAGAATAGAAGATTGGAACGATATACAGAGCTACGTAGAAATCAACGCATATTACGATAACCCGAATATTTACACGATAATTAAATTCCCCGTGGTAGCATACCCCGCGTATGAAATAATAAGAACGACACCAGTACCTGTCCACAACCACGCTAACATTTTTACATTTCTACGAATTACCCACAACATCTTAACAATAGACAAAAAAAATCATAACTACATAACGTTAGAGAAGCGTGATTTAAATGATTGTAAACGAAACGGAATAAAATATGTAAAGGAGAAATCCTTTCAGTTACTACGGCTTATGGTAAAAGGGCCCCACTACCATACCGACTGTTACACCGCTAGACTTCGGCGGAGCAGACCGGTATTTGTTAGGTAGATAGAGCGAAACGTGGGAAAAGGAGCATCGCTTTCGATTCCTGTTTATAGGTTAGGAAACTATTATTTTGCTTTATTTTGTTTTGTACGTCAATTTGTTTATGATTTCACTGTTTAAAATAAAATCCTCCTGTTTATAGAGGCATCAACGGCTCTTCCTTTAGCCCCAACCCTCGCATTAAAAATAAACTCTTACAAATCGAAAGCCTAACCTCTACACGATGACTGCTCAATTTCGCTTCTATGCGATCGTGGAGGAAACATCAGACAAGGAAACGAGCGTGTATAAGCTGAAATGGATTCAACCAGTGGGTAGTGAACTATATTATGAATTTCCAGGGGAACTACAAAACATTAATAAACATCCGGAGATTTGTGCAATAAGTAAGGTAAAAACTGTCTTATCCGCAATGAAAACTAGAGGAACGTACCGTACATTCACGCTTACACTATCACCAGAGATAGCGGCATTATATAGCGATGCCGAAGGAGATATAGTATACAAAGAAATTTACTTACAAGCAACAAAAACCCCTGAGTATGATATAAAAACGACGAAGAAAGAAAACGAAGAGAATATAGCTACGTTGTTACAACAAATAGCCCTTGCTACAAAAAAAGAAGAAGTGCCAGAAGCAACGCCGAGAAAGAATCTAAGGAAAATACGTGAGGACTTTATACTGGATAGCTTCGATGGAAAAAACTTCCCAATAACAAGCTGGCTCCAAACGTTTGAAAGAGAATGCAAAAGGTGCAAATTTATAACAGATGAGGATAAAATTTTGATATTACGCCTATTTCTAGATGGGACGGCCAAGGATTGGTTTTCTTCAAAAGTAATTACAATCGGCCTAGATGCAGATTTTGACACATGGAAAAAAGCATTCCTGGACAGTTTTCGGGAAACAGGTTGGCACAAAGACAGAGAGGCATATTCCTTTCGTTACATTGGGGGCAGCTTGATAGACTATGCTTTACGGAAAGAGAATTTATTAGTCAACATACGAGAAAACTTCCCAATGGATATACTAATTGGCTTGATTGTGACCGACTTACCAATAACAATACAAGATAAGATAGAAAAAACAAAGATTACAACAATGGAGGATTTATTAACAGAATTACGTAAATTGGAGAGCTCAGTACAAAAAAGAAAAACAAATACAAAAACAAATCCAGGAACCCCAAATCTCAGTCAGAAAAATCACACACAGTTATTCAATACGGAAAGGAAACCGTGCTCATTTTGCGACAGAAAAGGTTTCCCGGGAAGATTTCACCCGGAAGCATTATGCAGATTGAAACAGAAAGAACAAAATGAACAACCGAAGAATATCAAGACAGTAAATAATGTAACGGTAAAAGACACACTAAACGAAACCATAACTGATCAAAAAAACTAGTTTTACCGCCACTGATAACATTAGAGGTATTTCTGAATAACAATAAGATACAAGGGATTTACGATCCAGGTGCGAATGTAACTTTTCTGAACTCGAAGATTACAAAAAAAATGGGTCTGAGTACACAAGAAGATAGAATTACCTTCAGAACCGTCGGTGGCAGGAAAAACTTCACAGGGAGATTATCGACTAAAATGAAAATTCATAAAATAGAAAAAACGGTAGAAGTCTTCGTTGTCGATGATGATAACTTCGAGTATGATATTCTACTGGGTCTCGACACAATAAAGAACTTCTGTCTGAAACAGGACTACAACCTAAAAATTTACCAGAAAATAAATTTGGAAAATAAAGAAGATGAGATTAAATATTCTAACACCAACACAGAAACTCAAGAATATTTAGTAAATTTTAATGAAGGCATTCCTATCGAGCAATGCAAAGCAAAACTAGATCATCTACCTGAAGAAAAAAAAGAGAGGATTCAAAATCTGATAGACAAACACGAAACAATCTTTGCAAGAAACAAATTTGATGTAGGTAAAGTTAAAGATCACGAAGCACATATAAAACTCATGGAACATAAATTTATAGCAAAAAAACCATACCGATGTTCCATAGCGGATCAAAAAGAAATAGAATTCCAAATAAAAAAACTACTAAAAACAGGACTGATTGAAGAATCATGCTCTCCTTTTGCAGCTCCAGTTACTCTAGCGTACAAACGAGAAGAAGGAACCAAAACAAGAATGTGTATCGATTTTCGAGATCTAAACAAATTACTTATCGCAGAACCTCAACCGTTTCCCTTAATAGAGGAGATTATAGCTAAAACACGAGATTCAAAATGGTTCACTACACTGGACATAAATTCCGCCTTCTGGGCAATTCCTTTGAGAGCTAAAGACAGATACAAGACTGCATTCGTGACGCATGAGGGCCACTGGCAGTGGAAAAGTTTACCATTTGGCCTGAAGACATCTCCCGCAATATTCCAACGAATCCTAAGCAATATAATTCGAAGAAATAATTTAAACTCCTTTTGTATAAACTACATTGACGATATTCTTGTTTTCTCTAGATCTTTTGAAAAGCATATGAAACATCTGGAGAGACTATTAGAGGCCATCTGTAAAGAAGGATTTCGCTTAAAATTTGTCAAATGTAATTTTGCGAAAAACGAAGCAAAATACCTTGGCCATGTAATATCGAAGAACACTGTACGCCCATTAAAAGACAACTTAAGATCGATTCAAGAATTTCCAACACCAGACACTCGAAAGAAAATTCGCCAATTCCTTGGGAAAATAAACTTTTACCACAAATATATCGAGGACTCCGCACGACTTTTGGAACCACTACATAACCTACTTAGGAAGGATACCCCCTTTTCATGGTCACAAGATTGCGAAAGAGCATTTACGAAAGCTAAGAATCTATTGGGCTCACGACCAATATTAGCAATCTATGATGTGAACGCGTCAACGATTATCTATACGGACGCTAGCATAGACGATATTGGAGCAGTACTAAAACAAAAACAACCAGATGGTGAACTAAAACCGGTAGCTTTCTTTTCAAAGAAGCTAAACAAGTACCAAAAGAAGAAAAAAGCTATATTTTTGGAATGTCTAGCCATACAGGAAGCTATCAAATATTGGCAGTACTGGCTTATCGGAAGAAAATTTGTGGTTATAACCGACCATAAACCACTGGAAGGCCAGAATATTCGATCAAGAATGGGTGAAGAATTGGGGGATATGATGCATTTCCTATCCCAATTCGACTTCCAGATTAAATACGAACCTGGAAAGGGAAATGTAGAAGCTGACTGTCTTTCACGTAATCCAGTTCTCTCAAACTTAGATAATGTAGAAGAATGTATAAAAACAGTAAACTTCATTACAATCGAAAATATAAAACAGGACCAGAGTACAAACAAAGACTTACAAGAAAACTCAAAGAAGATACTTCTCGAAAACGGAATATTTTACAAATCTATATCTATATATATAAGTCACGTCTGTATGTCTGTCTGTCTGTACGCGAACTACTCATTCGTTAGTGGACCAAATTTTTACCAAAAGTATATGAAATAGGGGTAGAATTTCCCGGGGATGAAAATGTCGTGGTTAATTTTTCATTACCGATCTTTTTGGAAACCGGTTCCGAAATTTTTTCAAATTTTACGAGAATTTTTCGGGAATTAATTTACCGAATCTTAAGGAATTGTATATGAAACAGGGGTAGAATTTCCCGGGAAGTATCATAATGTGCATAGTTTTTTGCTACCGATTTTCTGGAAACCGGTTTTTTTAATTTTTCCGATTTTTCCGGAAATAATTGACCGAATTTCAAAGAATTGTATATGAAACAGAGGTAGAATTTTCCGAGGAGTGTTATAAAGTGTATAACTTTTTGTTACCCATTTTCTGAAAACCGGTTTTTCTAATTCTTCCAATTTTTCGAGAATTAATTGACCGAATCGCAAAGAATTGTATATGAAGTAGGGGTAGAGGGATCTCCACATGGACCGTGAATCATATGTTTCAAAACTTTTTCATTAAGTTCTGGATATCTTTCTTCGTCAGGGATTTCAGCCCATACCATCATGTCAATGACTTCTTGAAGTCGTGGCTTATCTTCATCACTTAACATTGCAAGTAAATGCAAATGTGGAAGCCCTCTTTTTTGAAACTCAATCACGCCTGCATAAGCTATAATATTTTCAAAAATTTTATTTTAGATTAAATCCTTTAAAACTTTTTTGACATCCAAGTTAAATGTTTTAGCGACTAAATCAGGTCGAAACTCTATTAGACATCCATCAAGGTTATTCTTAATTTCTGGACATTGAGGATTGCAAAATGCAAATTTTTCGGAGATCAAAATGTCGCGGCTTTTTTTGTTTTACGCCCCCCCCCCCCCTCCCCATTCACCCACGCACAAAACATACGCACCTACGCGTACACACACGCCTGAATTATATCAATACATAACAACAGATCTATATATATCTATATATAGTTTTATAATAAAATAAAGAAAAACAGAAATGCATTCTGCGATTTGCGCAGTAATTGCAGCTAAAATGCATTCTGCGCAACGCGCAGTGATATCAAAATGTATTCTGCGCTATGCGAGAAAATAATATGAGAAGTAGTATAATAGGGCTTAAGGTGAAGGTCTACTATAAAAAACCTAACGCGCCAATAGGTGGAATCTCAAGGGTGGTGTGGAAGTCCATCATTTTAATATCTTAATTTTTTATATAAATAGAAGTGATTAAAAATTACAAATACAGAATGTAAAGGTGATTTGAATGATGATTGATAAAGGAATTTACAAAAAAAAAGCTTCAGAGCTTTATAGCTTTTGAGCCCGCGCGAAGCGCGGGCAAAAATGCTAGTTAAAGGGTAATAAAAAACGAATAATAATTTCAGAAGAATTCGGAAAACAACTAATATCTACAAAAATTATGGACACATTTGTAAAAGCAAAATTATAGACAAGCTAAAACACTCGTATTACTTACCAAATATAGAAAAGATAACGAAACAAATCTATGAACATTGTGAAATTTGTGCTAAAAACAAAACCCGAAGTAAACATTACGGCTTACTATCCAAACTTGGCCCACCAAGGGAACCATTTGAAATCGTTTCTCTGGATACGATCGGAGGATTCGCGGGAAATAGATCAACAAAAAGATACTTGCATCTTCTGATAGACCATTTCACCAGATACGCCTTCATACTGACATCGAAAAATCAAACATCTGAAGATTTTATACAACTACTAAAGAAAATTCAAGACAAACATCAAATAAGAACATTGCTTACGGACCAATACAGTGGCATTAACTCAAACTCATTTAAAAACTATTTAAAAAACCAAAACATAAACTTAATCTTTACAGCAGTAAATTGCCCTTTTTCCAACGGGCTTAATGAACGACTTAATCAGACACTTGTAAACCGAATTCGATGTAAAATAAATGAAACGAGGTCCCGAGCATGGTCAAAGATAGCAGAGGAATGTACAGACCAGTATAACCGGACAGAACACTCAGGAAGGGGATTCAGTCCGGAATATCTACTATTTGGAAAAGCCGACCCAATAGTCCCAGAAGAGCTATCAAAAAAAAAAACTTGATAAACGATAGAGAATCAGCATATAAAAATTCCCTAAGGAACCACGAATACAATAAGTCAAGATATGATAAAAACCGAAAAGACCTTAATCTCAACGCCAACGATTTGGTTTATGTAGAAAATAAAGCAAGATTAAATAGAAAAAAATTAGACGAGATAAGACTTGGTCCCTTTCCGATAATTCGAAAGATCTCAAACACTATTTACGAAGTAGACGCCGGACATAAAAAACGAGAAGCAAACTACTACCACATCTCTAAACTCCTTCCATACAACGGACCCAATGAGATATAGCAATTTTGCAGGCACCGCCTGCCTTTTAAACACCCTTGCCGGAAGGGGGGGGGATGTAAAGGAGAAATCCTTTCAGTTACTACGGCTTATGGTAAAAGGGCCCCACTACCATACCGACTGTTACACCGCTAGACTTCGGCGGAGCAGACCGGTATTTGTTAGGTAGATAGAGCGAAACGTGGGAAAAGGAGCATCGCTTTCGATTCCTGTTTATAGGTTAGGAAACTATTATTTTGCTTTATTTTGTTTTGTACGTCAATTTGTTTATGATTTCACTGTTTAAAATAAAATCCTCCTCTTTATAGAGGCATCAACGGCTCTTCCTTTAGCCCCAACCCTCGCATTAAAAATAAACTCTTACAAATATATATGTAACCGAAACTACCCGGTATACCGTATAAAAGCCGACGCACCATGCGAGGTGCAAGTTTATGTAAAAGCGCCAGGATATGTAAATACCTGCGAAAAACGTCAAATATTGTCAAACGTAACCTTATGGATAACCCTTATCGAACCACAAACGTGGCTGTTCTCAACGCCAAAAAACAAAAGCTAACGATTCAATGTAACGAACAGGCGGAACAAAAAGTAGAAATCGAACAAACAGGAAAACTTGGAATAAATGAAAACTGTAAACTAACTACACCCGACATTGTAATAAAGACCAAGCGACAGACAAACATGAAACCAATATAGATGCACTTAGCAGACTTTAACCTAACGCTAATGACCAAAAATAGACCGATTAAAGAACAAGCGAAAAAAAAAATTAGGTTAGAACCTGTAATTAGGAATCCCAGCGAACTAATGGATTTAAGTTTAGACATAAGCGAAATAAATAAAGAACTAGAACAACCTCAAGAAAGCATAATAAAAAACCCTTATGTCATATATCCCGCAGGAACAACCCTGACCATTGTAACTATAGTAAGCATAATAGGAATAAGTATATATGTAATAAAAAGAAATAAGAAACCAGCGAACGACCGACCGCACATACAGAGCGATCCAGCGATGTTATATTAGCAGATAAGAAAAATGTAACCTCAGAAAATAATAGAACAAATAAACCATCCTAATAGAAACAGAAGTAGAATAAGTAGCGAAACATTGTAACACGAAAATTACAAACCGTAGTTTCCTTCTCTCAAAGGGGGAGGGATGTTGCGCGCAGCACGCCAGCTAGTACGCCGAAGTTTATCGGCGTACAAAAGAGCTGTGAGCAGGGGGAGGACAGATAGTCCCCAAGGCCCGTCAGCTTATTAGAGCCCAAAAAAAGGCGGTTCTCACTAGGAAATGGCAAGACTATCTTGCCGATTGCGAGTTTGGCCAGAGGACCGTCGATGCCATCCGGCCCTGTCTGGCAGAATGGCTAGACAGTCGGAGACACGGGATATCGCATCACGCTGTGCAGGTGCTCACCGGACACGGCTGTTTCGGTGTGTACCTGCACAGAATAGGGAAAGAGGCTACCACAAAATGTCACCACTGCGACGAGGAGAAGGACACGGCGCAGAATACGCTCGAGCATTGCCCGGCGTGGGCAGGGCAGCGCCGTGTCCTTCGGGGGGAGGTTGGTAATGACCTCTCTCTCCCGGCCATAGTGGCGGCTATGGTCGGGGACGAATCGAGGTGGCGGGCATTCCTGTCCTATTGCGGACAGGTAATGTCCGCCAAAAAGGAGGCGGAGAGGATCCGTCGCGGGGAGGTCGATCATCCCTCCCAGGCGGCGGACCCTCTCCCAAATTAGATAATACTGGGCGGATATGACATGCACTCTGTGCGCTCGATACATCCGTCCAGCCCGCTGGTCAATGACCAGTGGGATTGTGCGGAACCACCATTTCCACATGGGTACGTGCAGCACCTCCGGGCCGCCTGATGATAAAGGGCGGCTCGGAGGATGGGAGGTTCGGCGTCCCGGCGGGGACAACGGGGCGCCGAACCATCCTCCTACAAAACACCGGGAGGAATGACGGGGTGGGTGGTGTCCACACCCCGTCACAACAGATATTGGCTTCTCGAGCCTGGAGCCAAATGGCCCCGAGAAGGCAGTCCAGTCAGGGCTCGGCGTCGGGGGGAGTCGCGGATGCAATATTAACAAGTTCCCGGACTCCCCCCATAGACGCACAGTAGGACACCCGTGGAGTTTTAGTGGGTAAGAATCCCACACTCCTTTCGCTCCTCTCCCCGGAGGGCGAGGGGGTCTTCCCCTCTCAACCACCAAAGGGGGGCCACTGGTTGAAACCTGCTCTGTTGGTCAGGGCTGGGATTCCAGTGGCTTAGAAGATTTCTCCACGCAAAAAAAAAGGGGGATGTTGCGGCCCCAATTAAGATAATAATAAATAAGATAATACTAAGAAAGACCGAGAATAACATTAAGCAACGCGACCGAGAAAGCCCGAAAGGATTACGCAAAACCGAGTCAGCAAGAGTATGAGTTGCGCGATCGGTCTACATCCGATCGGGCAACTCAGCGATAACGAAGGACGTAGGAGATGATAAAAGGAAGCGAGAGAAGAAGACGAGAGGGCAATTGTAGTCTCGGAACGACGGACGTTTCACGCGAATAATCTGTGTAACTCAGAGTAATTATTAAAGTATCAGTTTATTTGAAGTGTCGTGTACAATCCTTTCGGCCTTTTCCGTGGAATGAAGAACCCCTGTGCCTGGACGACGGGCACAACACTGTGATGACATATTATTGTCACATATTATCAAAATATCTATCTATCAATGTATTTCCTTAAATATACTTGTTTCGACTCATATCATAATGAACTTTTTTGCTCATTTTTGTGTCAGAAATGTGTTCCATTTTTTAATTTTTTTTAATTTTTAAAAATTTTTTTTCCTGTAATTATAAAACCTCTATCTTGGTACATGACTTAAAAATTTTGTTATATTTTATTAGAATTATGTGAATATTTTCAAATTTTTAAAAATGGTAGTTTTCTAAATTTTTCGAAAAACTATCTCAGAAACGGATGATTTAAAAAATCTAAAAAAATTTTTGAAAGTGTTTTTCGGTAAGTACTTTCATATAAAAAATTACGGAGCAGATCTAAAATGTTATCGCAGGATTTTGATTGATTTGTCATGGAGTACCTCATATTCCCCCGGTGAACCTAATCTCAAAATCGTACGCCGAAATGTACGAGCCGGTAAAAGGGATCAGGGAGAGACTAGGGGAGGTTCCGGCGAGGGCGAAGCAGGCGCTGAAGCTCCAGACTAAGGAGACCTTCCTCCGCAGCTGGAGAGACATCTTAGCGGACCAGCGGCGGCAGGAGGGTACGAGAGGCTGTCCAGCCGGTACTCAAGGAGTGGGTGGAACATAGAAAGAGGGGAATCACGTTCCACGCGGCGCAGGTGATCACCGGGCACGGCTGCTTCGGTGATTATCTGTGCCGCATAGGGAAAGAGCGCACCACGCGCTGCCACTACTGCCCAGGGGAGGCAGACACGACGCAACGCACGCTGGAATATTGTCGAGCGTGGGACGAACAGCGCCGTGTGTTTTGGACAGTCATCGGAGAGGACCTCTTTCTCCCGACCGTCATTGCGGCGTCGATCGAGAGGAGGGAGGGGTCGGCGACGACAATTGGAGGGCGTTCGTCTTCTTCTGCGGCAACGTAATGTCGCGGACAAAGATGCCATATTCTGTGCCTGGTAGCACTCGGTCGCATGTGGTGGGGATGGGCAGAGATGCCAATTTTACGTTTCAGCAACGCGGCCGTGCGCTTCGGCTGGCTTCGGCCAGCTTCGAGCGTCAGCGGTAAAAGAGGATAGAGACAGATCTGCTGTCTTCTTCTTCTCTCTCGAGCTATGGCTATTGGCTATGCGATTTCGGATCTCGTGAATGCCGAGTTGACGAGGCGACCAGACGACGCGTGACATTATATCGGCGCGCGACATTAATTATCAATGTATTTTCCTACATATTAATAAATGTAAAAAATCATTTAATAAAAAATTATTATATACATTATTTTACATGTTAATACATATAATTAAAATTTGAATTAAAATATAAAAATCGACTCTTGGCCAAAATGTACGCTTTTTTATTTAAAAAGAATCTATTTAACAATCTCTATTTAAAGAATTAATTTCAGCACAATGATATTATTAAGCACTAAAAAAAATTATAATTTATACTATTCTTCTTTTTGTCATTGAATTTATTTGCTATTAAATGTATAACGTACATATTGTTTCTTAACGGAAACTGCGAAAAAATGGTGGTCTCTTCCGTCAGGAAAAAAATGTATATATATATAATATATATAAATATATATACATGTAAATATATATACGTATACATGTGTATATACGTGCATATATATATATATATACACACACACAGCAAGTTTCTTTACACATTTATATTCTACAAGCGATCGAGATCTCTATTAAGAACAAGATTTGTTACGTTTTTAATTTTTAAGCGTGATATTCATTACGGAAAATATTTATTACATTATGCTTATGCTTTTTAAGCATAATATCTTCTGTCTCTTTCTTTCCTCCGAACCGCTCGAGCACGGCGCTGATGATATGTTCAATAAAGAAAGAGTTACCGAAATCTACATTATAAGTAATTTGTCTTGAACAGAAAAAATATTTAGATATACATATTCTTTGTACATAATATATTTTTAATATGTATAATAAAATTATAAAAATCCTAAAACAAAAAATAATGAAATGCCACTCTTGGCCAACGTGTACGTTTTGTTTAATATCATATTAAATATATTTTAAAAACATTTTTTTATAAAAATTTTGAAAACATTTCTTAATAAAAATAAAGTAATAATTTTTTAATAAGTAGAACTTTTTTTAAAATTAAGATCAATATTTATATCTCGTATTTTTATTACATGTACATGTTGTTGCTCGACGGAAACTGCGAGAAGGTGGTGGTCTCTTCCGTCATGAAGTTTAAACAATTGTTATTAATTAATAAAAAATTTATTTAAAAAATTTTATAATTGTAATGCACACAACTTATTGCACACAAATATATTCAAGCATAATATTAATACAATATATACAATATAATACGACATATTACAATATAATACAATACATTAAACAAACAATTGTTTATACTTTCTAAGCAATATAAGATGAAAAGTAAAATGAAAAAAAGAAAATTATGCAGTAAGAACGTTGCGACTACATTAAATAAAGCGTTTGTATTTCACGTAATATAATATTTGAATCAATGTATTCAATAAAAAGAAAAATAAATTATAAATTATATAATTTAAAAATTGTACAGCAAATTAGCGAAACATACATATATATAAGTAATTTTCTGACAATAACAGATAAAATACAATTTATTTATTACGAAACACTGTGTATTATTTTTTTCATGTATAGTAATTCGTGAAAAATAAATTCCTTATTATTTGCTGTTTTCAAAAAAGTTAGTTTAATAGTTTATTAGTCAAATCTAATATTTGAAGCTTTCGCAATGTTTTAACGCACTGAATAATTATTAGATTTAATTTTTAGATTGGAGCTAAGTTGTTCTTCATTTAGAATCGGACGTTTCATGAACATTTCAGTTAATTTCAGGTACGGAGAGCTGAACTGAACTGAGATGTTCAATGACATATAATAAAAAACAACATAATTCAAATGTAACAGTCAAATCTAATCAATTATATGTTTGCTTCGCTAATTATTCTTTATATACTGTTTTAAGATATGTTATTCAAAACAAGTTAATGTTTTTATTTTACTAATAAATGCCGCATTTTTCATTGTTTTACTCTATGTAAAAATTAATGGAGCAATTTCAAAACAGCATTTTAAAGAATAAAACATAGGCGCTCAATAAAATATCTTAAGGTGCCTTTATAAACGATTAAAACCTTTTTCTCCCATGAAACTATACTTTTTAAAAAATTAACTTCCTGAAAAATAACCATTTTAATTCATTTTTAATGAAATTTTTTTAATGCATATTTATAGCGCATGTTGTATTTACAACATTTATTTCGCGAAGCGCATTGCAACCATCAGAAAAATTGAAGTTTTCTTGTTCAAAGACTTTTTTTACAATTGAACTCTTTTTTTTTATAAAATAGTTACATAATTTTTCAGTTTACTATATACTTTTTTAAATATTTTAGTTTATAAATATTTATAAATAAATTATAAATATTTAGTTTATAAATAGTTTTGTTAACTATATATTTTTATGAACATATTTATTATAGGATGTGTATATGGATGAATGGGAATAATTTCCATTTTTTGTTCTTCTTATTAATATAATTGATGGCACCTAAGTCCATCCAAGCTCGTTTCGGCCAAAGATGCTTTGAAATACATTCATAGTAACATTACATAAACGTCATAAATCGATGTCACACGTAACAATTCTCATACTTTTGACGTAAGGTACGGTTAATGTATATACTTCGCAGCATTAATAAAAACAAAATTTGCTGAATTAACTTTATTTTTTTCTTTTTCAGTCTATCACTTGACTAAATGTCTGTCTTAGATTATCTAATGATCAAACATACTGTAAACGGGTAACGTGGTAACACACGTTTACCCAGCATTTTTCCGACGCTGAGCTTGCGCACGGGCGTCGTCGATCGTGATCGACACGACACTTACGCGTGATCGAGTGAATGTGACCACGGGAGCTTTTCGTCGAGCAACGCTCGCAGCAGAGTCTTGAATCTTGAGTTTTGAATCTTGAGTCTTGAATTTTGAGTCTTGAATTTTGAATCTTGAGTCTTAAGCTTTGCTCGCGCGCGTGTGGAACGTGTAACTTTTATGTAAGAAAAGATTCCAGAGAGATCCTTCCTGACCGAGAGGTCTGACAATTCGAGCCAATGCTTTCCGACGATGAAAACTGCCGTCTTATAATTCATATTTCGTTGTGTTGGTAAAAAGTGTCCCATTTCAAGAGGATCAAATAACAACGGTGATACACATATTTGTCATAAAAATATATATAGAAAAAAAACCTTTCGTCCGCCAGTAAATAAACAGCAAATAATTAATTTATTACTCGACTAACTGGCCCATATGTACAAAGTATGCACTACGTTTCGGATCAAGTTTCGATCCCTTTTCAAGTGTGATCTATATCATCAAATTGATTCGTCGTCATATAATTATAAACATTCCTGCGTTCACGAGCATGTTCCAGCATGGCCATAAATGACAGGTGTTTCGTAATTACTAAAGTTAGCGCAAGACAGATTCTCAGTTGCGAACATGTTCCTTGTATGCGAGTGCTTGGGAGATATAAATATATATGGATATATATAGATAATATTTAAATAAACCATATATAAATATATAGATAACTATGTAAGCACTAAAAATAATAAGAAAGTGTGAGAGAATATAAGATAATAAAATGACAATTATATGGGAGAATACTACAAATTTTCCTATACTTACAATAAAGTTGCCACAAAAGATTTATTGAATTCAGTAGAATTATAAATGGTTTTTTTTTTTTTTAAGTAATTTTGTTCTCATTGTGTGCATTTTCGTGGAAAAATAAGACTTTATTAATTCCTAACAGATTAAGATAAAGACTTGTAAAATGCTCTCAATTATTCTGTAAAACGCTGTATCACAAATTATTCCATGTGATTTTTTTCTTAAAACTTACCCAGTTTAAAAAAGGACATTTTTGTTATTAAAAAAACTGTCTTGTTTAGAATAACATTACATAACATTTTCATTACTTATATTAGGATACGTGAAGCATGAAAAATTGGTACAAAAGCGAGCAAGTAGAAAGTTTCATTTGGACACTATTATTATGGATATACAAAGTTCCGAAAATTTCCAGATTTCAAAATTGAGTAATGGAAAAGTCCATGAAATATATTTCATAATATTTAAAACTCATCATTGCCAACCAATAATCAATAACAATGGATAGACTACTCATTTAACAAGATAAATGTATTTTAATACGTTTATATACAATGTAATTTTAATATCTTTGTATTAAAGTATATTTACATTTAATTAACATTTTTCTTGATTTATTATTCTAAAATAATTACTTTTATTTTGAAGAAATACCGGCAATGCTTTTGTGCAATTATATTGCAATGTACACTGTAAACTCCTATAGGTTGTCATTCCTACTCAATATTCGGTTAATTTGACTGAAGCTGAGATAAAATTAGCGACATATTAAGTAAGCCTTACTCAATATGTTGTTCATTTATCTAATTTAACTTTCATGTTAGTCAAAATTAATGAAATATTGAGTAGGAGCAGTGGCGACCTATGGAATAGTTAAAAATGACTCAAATTGTATATAATTGGACACTACAAGTTTAACAGTATACACTGACAAAATGGTACTTTCTAACAAGTAAGTAAGATTACTGTATATTTCTTAAGCTTTCTCTCTTTTATTACATTCTTTATAAATAAAATGTTTGTTTTTTTATTTGATGCGAACACTATACATATCAGTACATGTTTAGTTATTTATTCTGTACATATATATATTTTTTTTTAATAAAAAGGACATGACTATGTGCCTGAAAGATTTTGAGACTTAATAGTGATGTTTAGTAGCAAATATCTATTAAATATATTATGTATTAGTTGACTGTAAATATAACACATTACGTGTTACATTTCTTTATTACTATTTTATTACTATTTATTTATTTCTTTTGTTGCAATTAAGTATTTATTAATAAAAGTTATTTAAATTTGAAAGCAATGCTTCGTTTTCCTTACTTTTAATTTTTACCAATCTTATATTCTTTGTATGAGTCACGTGAGAAATTATAAAACAGATTATTGAGAGTTAAATTGAGTTTTCCGATAGGAATATATGGAGAAAAAGAGAGAGAATTTTTAATGAATAAATAAACTATAAAATTGTCAAGATTGTGAGCACAAATGATAAAATTATTTTATACAGCTATTCTTTCTAAATCATTACGTGTTATATTTTACATTACATAAGAGCAAGTAATGCTGAAGAATACCAAATGCTATGAGAATATCATTTTTTCCGGTATACAATCTCATGTATGTACAGATATATATTTCTTTATCTACATTTATTTCAATACAACAATTTTCAAAGTTATATTTTCGGACTGTTTTATTTTTTTAATTTATATATTTGTTGGAAACGTTTGTATATCCATCTTAACATATCAGGTTGTTCCATAAATAATGTCAATTTTTATCCAAGGGGGGAGACTCGTGTCTTATGAAATTTTTTTGCATTTTTTTTGTTTAAAAAATTTATTTACTATCTGAAGAACATATTCCCGAAGTATTAAAGCCAAAACACAACGCTAAAGGTCCCTGAGAAGTTATCAAAGTGATCAGCTCAGAATGTGCCGCGAGCAGGTAAATAAGCTTGTTTGTTTCCACGTGGTGCGGTCGTTCGTAACGTTCATAATCGTTTCTGTGTCGAATTATTTATAAAAATGAATAATCGCAAGTGTAGAATGAAAACACCAAATTTTCGTCCTAACCAGCCTCGTCGTCGGCGATTTATGGGCAATCAGTTTACGAGTAATTCGAACGCGGAAGTCGAGGAGGAATCAAGCGAGGAAGTTAGCAGATCTGCTAAGAAATTGAAGTCGTCGGCGGACGATATTATTACAAATCTAACTATATGCTATCGAATAATTGAATTCATAAGTGTTTTTTCTACTCTCGCTGATTTACTTGCATGTAAAGTGTGCAGACAAAAAATTACATTTGGACAATCAGGAGACAAAGGACTTGGTTTCAAAATTTCAGTGAAGTGTAGATGTGGAACCGCATTGATTGATTCTGGACCGAGGATACACAGTGGATTTGAAATAAATAGACGTATAGTCTTTGCAATGCGCTTACTTGGCGTTGCTCGAGAAGGTATAAACATTTTTTGCGGTGTAACGGATTTAGGCAATGGAATTTGCAGACAAGCGTATGCCCTTATAATAAAACACATGTATACGTCTATGAAAAAACATTTTGATTTGAGTTGCGCACATGCAGTGGAGGCTGAGAAAAAAGAAAATGAAAAAAATGAAAAGCCATTATTAAAATTCACGGTTAGTGGCGACAGATCATGTAAGAAACGTGGATTCTCGTCTTTGTACGGAGTGACGACTCTTATAGCTTATTACTCAGGAAAAGTGATTGATTTAGTAGTGAAAAGTAGCTATTGTCAAGCATGTACATACTTTCGGCACCACACTGACAATCCGGAATATGAAGAACATCAAGAAACTTGCCCAATAAATCATACAGGATCTCCCGGTAAAATGGAAGTTGACGCTGTGCTTGAAATGTTTCACCGTTCTGAGGAACGTTACGGAGTATGTACGAGAACTAAGAATCAGATCTTTATTTTGAATGAAATGAGGGAACAGTGCAAGATAATTCAGTACTTCAGTTCTTTATAATTATTAGTAAATCTCAGACATAAGTTTGATAAACACATTGCGCTATAGCAGCAGAAAGAAATATCTCAAATGCATTAAACACATTCAATAATCATAATACAAAACATATAATAAATATGACTCAATAAAAAATAGCAGTGAACATAAAATGGTTAAATCAATTTCGCAATATTATCGCTGTTTTAATTCAATGATGATTTAAGTAGGAAGAAAATACAGAGTTTTTATGTTAATTGCATTCTGAGAGTGAATACTGTTCTCTTCAGATCGATTTAATCATTTAATGATAAATGGTTATTGGGAACTTGAATACTGTACTCAAATTAAGTATAAGGAAGAAGCATTAATAGTAATTAGAATCGATCATGTAATTTTATATGTCAGATTAAATCATCATTGAGTCTTTATTTTGTAGAACACAAATATAATTTAGAGCAGTATCAGATGATATAAAAATTAGGCATGCACATATATTAAATAACATCTCGATAAAATCACGCAAGATAATAAATAATATCTTGACTCGAGTAATACGAAACTACAGAAAAGATCGCAATTAGAATCAAAAGGGAACGCTAATAGTATTTAGAGAGAATAAAACGCAAGGAAGATTGATATTCTACTAAGAATACGACGTAAACATTAATAATATCATTACAAGAATGAACGCAACCACACGCAATATTTTCTTAAATAATACGAAGCAAACGTGAATGATTTCTGACTGGAATAAATGTATATGTGAAAATTACTATAAATCTTTTACAAATTACTCAGTACTCTTTGTTACGAAAAGATATTACAATATTAGATTGATTAAAAAACTCACAAAGTAAGGAAGATAGTATACTTTCGCTATATTTGAATAGTTCGCCGGCGTTAATTATGTCTCATCACTGGTATCAGTTCATTAACGTGAATCGAAAAGGACGGATATTTTCATCCTTTAGAGTAATGCGCATTACTAGCAATATTTAACTCATGCACCGTAGTGCCTCGTCGAGACATCTCTGAGAATTACTGTAATCAGAGATTGATTACATTACTCGTGTATTGCAATAAAGAAGTGCCGGTAAAGGCATAGGTACCTTATTTCAGGAATGTCAGACCAACATGTTTCGCAGGAAACATTGAGAGAATCCCCGTTGGATTCTAGAAGGATCTCTATAAATGGCTGCTCTCGTACGTACGAGCCACATGGCGTATTTTTGCAAAGCCACAATATTGAACGGATTGTTCTTCTTCGAGGGTGTCTCGTATATCAAATATCAGAGACGAATTTCTCTGCACAGGCAGATGCTCAGAATAGCGAGCCTCGTGTTGATCGAAGTATCTGTGTTCTTCTAGAATATTCTCGAATGGCGTATCTACGCCTCGCAACGTGCTCACTAGTCGAGCGACAAACCGAAAGTGACGACGCGCTCGTCGCCGGCCGGATGTTACACCACGAAAGCGCCACTCAACGACGCGCACGCGCAGCGTGGAAACGATCAGAAGAATATTGGTATCGCTACTAAGGCGCCAGTGTGTTTACGGGAGGTCGATAAAGCAATTCACGTATTCATTAATTTTACTCTTCAGCACCACCGTGCTGTTTTACCTTCGAAAGCTCTGTCCATCCTTACCCTTAATTTGAACACATTCTATTTTCTGAACAATAGTTTTCGTATGAAAATCGTCCTTTTGAGATTTATGAAATAATTAGAATTATACGATAGTAGCAATAAAATACGACAGTAGGAATAATACAAAAGTAACAGCAATACAATAAGAGCAATAAACCACGACATAGAAAATGCTAACGCCTATTCTAAACAGAGTACGTTACACCAATTATGTCGAAGACGGCGACAGTAAAACATTTAAATCTATTTTGGATGCTCAACCTTATGAAGACGAAACAGTGATCAAAAGTGAGCGCGTAGGTCACGTCGAAAAACGAATAGGAACACGTCTAAGAAATGTTTAAAAAAACCGCTAAACTTGGTGGCAAAGAAAAGCTTACGGATGCTTTAATTAAAAAATTGACTAAATGTTACGGTTTGGCGATTCGCAGAAATGCACACTCGAAAGAAGACATGAAGAAAGCAATAATGGCCACGTACTACCATTTGATTTCAACGGATAGACAGCCACAGCATCACTTCTGTCCTACCGGCGTCTACTCGTGGTGCGCATATAACGCTGCACAAGCCAATAATTCAACTTTCACTCATCCAGTACCACTCCACGAAGATGTACAGAAGCACATTTTACCGATTTATCAAGACTTATCTCGGGATGATTTATTGGAGCGACGCGTGGGCGCCTGTCAAAACGCAAACGAATCTTTCAACGCAACTGTGTGGCGTTTGGCTCCGAAGCATTTAAACTGCGGTTGTAAAATCGTTGAAATCGCTGCATACTTGGCCGGAGGTATATTTAACAACGGATATAAGTTTGTACTTCGAACTATGAACGATCTGGAACTTAAAATTGGTCCCGAGTGCAAAAAATTCGCTGACATGTACGATGACGCGCGAGTACACAGACAAAATCCACGAAGCAAAAGCAGTTCAAAAGAGGCTAGGACTGCTGCAAAAAAGAAAAGTGCAGCACAATTGGATGCTTTTGTGGAAGAGGAAGACGTGATGTACGGCCCTGGCATCGCAGACTGAGCTTTAAGAGCTGTAAGTATCTCAGAACACAACTTTTGTAGACCGAAAACTTTAAACGCGTTTTTCTCAAAATGTATTTTTTCGCGCGCCGGAGAATGTCACTCAAAATCTAATCAACCGATTGACTTGAAATTTTGCACAGATATTTGTCAATTTATTGGCATGAGCATGAACCTCAATATACATTAAAATTTTTATAATAAATATTATTTTTGGCCATTTGTTTATAAGAAAAAAATCGTGAAATTTTTTTAAAACGTCCTCTATTTTTCAATTTTTTTTTTGCTAAATTTAGGTTTATGCGCATCGGAGAATCATAATTTAACGAAAAAATTTTGGTTTGTTGATTTCAGTTTATTACAAGGACCTGGGCATTCTCCCGCGCAAAATCTAGACGACAACTTCAAGCAGCTGCAGCGCCGCCATTTTGTATTTTTTCTACTATAAAAAATTTTTTCTTGTACATTTGATCGTCAACATTATCATGTATTTTATTAGGATTTAATAAATACTCTCAGTTCTTTATAAAAAATTATCAAAAAAAGGGTTAAAGACACGAGTCTTCCCCCTTAATATGCATAGACATCTTGTTTTGATAACGTTTGTATATAAACTTTCCCTTAGGTCTTTGAAAGTCTTATCTTTCAATGGAGCATTTAGAACCATACTTTAAAAAGTACGTGAGTATAAAAAAAAACAAAATTTACTGCATTCTATGTTGTATGAGTTTTTAAAAAACAATACAACTACAGTTAAAAATATTTACAGTAAAAAGAATTTGAAATATACACTATTTGATATTTTGAACACCGGCAATTAGTGTCAGACAAATAATATCATTGTGCTGAAACTAATTCTTTAAATAGAGACTGTTAAATAGATTCTTTTTTAAATAAAAAAGCGTACATTTTGGCCAAGAGTCGATTTTTATATTTTAATTCAAATTTTAATTATATGTATTAACATGTAAAACAATGTATATAATAATTTTTTATTAAATAATTTTTTACATTTATTAATATGTAGGAAAACACATCGATAATTAATGTCGCGCGCCGATATAATGTCACGCGTCGTCTGGTCGCCTCGTCAACACGGCATTCACGAGATCCGAAATCGCATAGCCAATAGCCATAGCTCGAGAAAGAAGAAGAAGACAGCAGATCTGTATCTATCCTCTTCTACCGCTGACGCTCGAAGCTGGCCGAAGCCAGCCGAAGCGCTCGGCCGCGTTGCTGAAACGTAAAGTTGGCACCCTCTGCCCATCCCCACCACATGCGACCGAATGCTACCAGGCTCAGAATATGGTCGCGACTCGCGGAAGGAGACGGACGAGAGGATTAGGAGGGGAAAAGTAGACCCCCCCTCCTGCAGACAATAGAAAGAATGAAGACGGGGCACCGAGGCCACAACAAAGACTGCCGCCGGTCAGGCGGCGACGCAGGCCTCGAAACGATGCTCCCGCAGTGGCACGGGATTAGGACAACAGTAGGAGCGTCGCTTGCCGACGCTTGCGATATCCCTCTCACCCCACACTGGTCCCATCTTAAAGAAGGGTGTCAGTACATACAGAGAGCAGGGGGGACGAAGGCCATTACCAATAGGTGGTTCCTCCTCCCCTCACGTGCGGAAAGTAATCCGTATGGAGGAGGGAACGGGCGGCAGGGGGACTGGGGTCAAACACCTGTCCACCGAGCAGGTCGGTAGAGGTTGCGATTCGGAAGAGGCTCGGGCGGAGTCCTTACGGGGTCTCCGCCACAAACGCCTCTTCCGGGCCGTTGGGGGCGGGACCTGGGCGTTCGCTCCTGAGTCCTGACCCCGCCAGCCCTCTATATGAAGGTGCGAGGGGGGAGGAGGAGTCCAACACTTCGGTGATGGTCACTCCTTCCCTCTCTCGCCCGGGGGGTGGGCGTGCGGTCGGGGACAGCCGTACGCCCGCTACTGTTAAATCAGCAACCCCGGAAGGGGGGTGGCGGGTAGGGGTGGTGTCATCTACCCGCCACAAGTTAGCTTAGCCCGGTTAGGGCAGGGCTAGGGGGAGGCTCACGGACGGATCTGTTTCCCGGGGCCTCTCCTATATAGCGCCGAGAGGGATACCCGGAAGGGTTTTTAGCCGGTAAGAGTCCGGCATAACCGCCCGGACCCATATATATATATATATATATATATATATATATATATATATATATATATATATATATATACACTCGTCACAAAAATTAAAGGAACACTTAAATTTTCTTAAAAACTAGGCAAAATTTGAGCAGCTGTATCTTCGTTAAAAATGAACAAAATTTAAGTTTAAAAAAAGGGTTTTAAAGCTTGAAATCTCTACTTTCAGAAGATCACTATTTTCTTTTAGTTTCTGTGAGTTTGGTAATTTTTACATATAGAAAACCACGAGCTGGACAAAATGGAAAATTTTCTTCTCACTTTGTGGGCCTGTCACGTGCTCAAAAAAATTCTGCGAAATTTTTTGACTTTCCAATGTGAAAGCTCGAAGTTTTCCCTACAAAATCTTTTTTTAAAAATGTTTCTACGATTTTTTGTTACTGAGTTAACGCGGATTGAATAAGAAATGAGCATTTTGACTTTGATTGTTCATAACTCCGTTAAAAATCATCGTACCGCAATTCGCAAAATGGATTCTTAAAGCTAAAACTTTGCTCTATCAAGTCGTATAATCGCCAATTTTTTTATAAAGATGTTTGGATACATTACAAGTGAGTAAAGATGTCGTAAAAATTTGCAATTTTTTACTTTCTTATTTAAATCCAAAAAACAATTGTGCAGAACAACAACAAAAATTTATTCTTTACGTTTTTTTCTACTTTTAAGTATCCTACATTTAAAAAAAATTTGCCGAATAGCTATGAGATTTTCTTCATGGTGGCCACTATGGTTTTACGGGGCAAAACGTACAAAAAATTGTGAAATTGCTTAATTTCAGTAAAAATCAAGAAAAAAAATTAAAAATAACGTCTGGCGGACGTTGAAAAACTGTTTTCAATTACGCTGACAATACATTGAAGATGAGTAAGTGTCAGCATAAGCTAGAAAGACTTTTTTGTAAAAAATTAATGTTTTGTGTTTTAAAATTTTGAAAAAATACCACCGGCATTAGCGTTACCCAAAACATACAAGGAGGTTGCTCGGTCGGATTTACGCTTTGTTATGCGCGCGTGCGCGTGCGCGTATGTGTATGTGTGTCATTCAGCTGAGACCCCGCGACTCGTCGCTTTCGCAGTATTTTATGACTCTAAACTCATTTATGACTGTGTGTGCGTGCGCCTGCATGCGTGTATGTGTATGTATGCATGCGTACATGCGTGCGTGTGTGGGTGAGTGGATAGATGGTCATAGGTGGTAAAATAAATTTTTTAAAATTTATACCAGTATAAGCTAGAAAGACTTTTTTTAATAAGAAATTAATGTTTTGTGTTTTCGAAATTTGAAAAAATTCATTTTACCACCTACGACCATCTATCCACTCACCCATACACGCACGCATGTACGCACGTACACACGCATACGGAACACACACATACATACACATACATACAAACACGCGCATGTGCGCGCATGCATACATAGTCATAAATGAGTTTAGAGTCATAAAATACTGCGAAAGCGACGAGTCGCGAGGTCTCAGCTGAATGACACACATACGCATACGCACGCGCACGCGCGCATAACAAAGCGTAAATCCGACCGGGCAACCTCCTTGTATGTTTTGGGTAACGCTAATGCCGGTGGTATTTTTTCAAATTTTTAAAACACAAAACATTAATTTTTTATAAAAAAGTCTTTCTAGCTTATGCTGACACTTACTCATCTTCAATGTATTGTCAGCGTAATTGAAAACAGTTTTTCAACGTCCGCCAGACGTTATTTTTAATTTTTTTTCTTGATTTTTACTGAAATTAAGCAATTTCACAATTTTTTGTACGTTTTGCCCCGTAAAACCATAGTGGCCACCATGAAGAAAATCTCATAGCTATTCGGCAAATTTTTTTTAAATGTAGGATACTTAAAAGTAGAAAAAAACGTAAAGAATAAATTTTTGTTGTTGTTCTGCACAATTGTTTTTTGGATTTAAATAAGAAAGTAAAAAATTGCAAATTTTTACGACATCTTTACTCACTTGTAATGTATCCAAACATCTTTATAAAAAAATTGGCGATTATACGACTTGATAGAGCAAAGTTTTAGCTTTAAGAATCCATTTTGCGAATTGCGGTACGATGATTTTTAACGGAGTTATGAGCAATCAAAGTCAAAATGCTCATTTCTTATTCAATCCGCGTTAACTCAGTAACAAAAAATCGTAGAAACATTTTTATAAAAAGATTTTGTAGGGAAAACTTCGAGCTTTCACATTGGAAAGTCAAAAAATTTCGCAGAATTTTTTTGAGCACGTGACAGGCCCACAAAGTGAGAAGAAAATTTCCCATTTTGTCCAGCTCGTGGTTTTCTATATGTAAAAATTACCAAACTCACAGAAACTAAAAGAAAATAGTGATCTTCTGAAAGTAGAGATTTCAAGCTTTAAAACCCTTTTTTTAAACTTAAATTTTGTTCATTTTTAACGAAGATACAGCTGCTCAAATTTTGCCTAGTTTTTAAGAAAATTTAAGTGTTCCTTTAATTTTTGTGACGAGTTTATATATATATAATACCCATATGTATAATTTATATATATATGGGTTATATATATAATTTATATATATATGGGGTACTCCATTTTTTTAAATATATATATATTTAAAAAATTTTGGAATTTAAACAGTTAATAGCACTCGCTAAATAAACACGCTAAATAAAAAATAATTGAAGAAAAATTAACACTGTCAAAATTAGAAAAAAATTCGGTTAAAGTAATATAAATAACTTACGAGAAAGACTCTATTTTTATAGTCGACAACGTTTGGCTAATGTCGTGACAATTCGACCATTGGTTTTGGTCAGATTAATCGTCAAGACTTTTTCGACCATGGGTTTTGATCGTTTCTAAATTGATTTAATCTTTGATACTTACATATAAATATCTCATTTTTAATAAATTAAATTATTAAACAACAATAGAAATATTAATCGACTCTACTGGCCATTATAATCACCAAGACAATACGACCATGATTTGGATTATCGCCAAGACGCTCTTTTAACCAATATAAATATTACCACATGCCTCAGTGGTCGAATTGGTACAACACTCATCACGGAATGAGGGAGGTTCCAGGTCAAACCCTGGCTGAGATAATATTTTTCGCAATAAATTTAATTATTTAAATAAAATGCTTATATATAAGTGTGGCAACCTCCGTCAGCCACCAGCCTCCAGGTTAACCTCCGCTCCATCGACACTTGGTTCTCGTGACAAGAAGGTTCGATGCACGCGGGGCAGATTCAAGTCATTAAACGCGGAGAGATTCAAGTCATCGGTTTACGAGAAATTTAGATCGCTTCCCGGATGACAGTTTCACGATACGCAGGTTGCCAAGCAACACTCGTTGTTGATTCTCGCCGCCGATTTTCTCGGGTATAAAAGAAGAGCCCGTCGCAGAGAAAACTCGGTGTTTGCGAGCAATCGGCCGAGACGGTCGAGCCAGCTTCACCACGCCGCGCTCGAGAGACTTCCAGCACCCTTCCCGGCTTGCCGAGGAAGCGGTGGTCAAGCAGTCGACTGAGCGACGCCGGACGCAGCCACTCCCTCTGAAGCATTACGCAAAGAGGAGAAAGGTAGTGCTTGGTGACAGCCTGGCTAACGGTGCTCAGACTCCCGGTGCAAGACACACGGCTGACCTCTTCCCTAATTCCCCGAGGAAGATTCTTCCGTCCAACAGGAAGCAACCGTCACCCAGCGCTAGACGTGTGGTGACGGATTCCCCAAGGAAGGTGATCATCCTTGATCCACCCTCCGGTGCAAGTCACCAGGAGTCTGCCATACATCACCAGACGGCAAGGTCTCTGCCCACTCTAGAGAGTCCACCATCTTCCGGTGCACACTGACACCAAAAGGTAACAAAACCTTAAGCGCTAGGTCGTTTTTAAAAAGTGCAGGTCGCTCCCTCAGATATTCACCAATTCTTGGTGCAAGCCGACCGACTCTTTTGGTTTTACCAAAGAAAAAAACTTTCCTTCCAGTAACCTCAACTCCAAAGCCTAAACTAAAGTTCCTTTTAAAAAAATTTGACGTTTCCCGACTGATTTCTCCTCTGCCTTCCTCTCCTCGAAGCAGCCTAGCCAAACCGTCAAAGGAGCTTGCAGAACAAGCCACGCAAACCGAAGAGTTGCATTGTCCTGAAGTTCGGAGTATAGCAACGCAGACCAAAACCCGAGGGAGAGAAAGAAGAAGATTTAACCAAGGAAAAATTAATCAAAATAAATATCGCCGATAACCGCTTTTCCAGGTGGATGTGTGGAGGAAAAGGGGTTATCGGCGATACCGTGTGGGGTTGCTGCTCCCCCATCGGACACCTTCCCAGGTGGCGAATAGGGGAAAGCCCGCTAGAAATAGAGGGTACCGGGGAAATAATATACCCGGGATGGACCAAATACCAGGACCGGGATGGAACAACACCGCCAAGTAACAAGCGGAGGTTACAGGTACCGTGAGAGACGTGCATCCTCTAAATAACCTGGCGTAGAAGGCAATGGGAAACCACTACGACTATTATTCCAAGAAAACCACATGAATACGGACAATAAGAGAAATGATATGTCGGGTAATCCGGCTGACCCCCGGCGCTTAGATGGTTCCGGGCTGTCTGGTGTGAAATTGGCGACCGGCCACAGGGTGACCCATCAAACTTCTTGTGGAAACTGGGCTACTGGTGGTAAACAAACCAAAGTACGACGAAATCAACACATGAGAATGGGCACATGGAATGTCCGCGGACTACTACAACCAGAGAAGCGAGAGACAGTGAAATCTAAAATGCAAAGATGCGGAGTGGAAATACTGGACCTGAGTGAAACGCATCTCAGAGATAGTGGACACTTTGAATCTGGAAATGGAAACATGATATTCCTTGCTGGTAACGGTGTAAGGAGCAGCAATGGAGTTGGGTTTATTGTTGCAAAAAACCCGAGAGACTGTGTACTGGGTTATGAGGCGATTGGTGACAGAATAATCAGGATTAGAATAAATGCCCACCCGCACACCCTGAACATCATCCAGGTATATGCGCCTACAATCGAGTGTACGGAGGAGGAAATTTCTGATTTCTACGCAAAGCTTGACACAGCCTGCCGTATGGGACCAAGGAAGAAGACCACCATGCTGCTGGGCGACTTTAATGCAAAAGTGGGAGAAACTACGCACAATGCACACCTTAACCAAACAGTGGGGAAATACGGTTTGGGGGTCCGCAATGAGAGAGGAGAAATGCTTCTGCAATTCTGCATAGGTAACCAATTCACCATCATAAATACTTGGTTCAAGCAACACCCACGGAGGTTGTATACGTGGACGTCACCAGGAGGTACATACCGAAACTAAATTGACTATGTGTTAATTGACATCAGATGGCGCTCGTCCATTACTAATGCCAAGACATTACCCGGGGCGGATTGCGGAAGCGACCATCAGTTGTTGGAATTTAAAGCCCGACTCAAAGTCGTCCATAAAGCCAGTAACAACAAGGCACTGCACATGCACGCTGATGCAATATCGCAATTCAGGCGGGTCATGCACACTAGGCTTTTAGGAATGGAGACGGATTTAACAGAATCAGCCAATGATCTGTGGGTCAGACTAAAAACAGCCGTAGTTGACTCTGCGGAGACCATTGTAAAACAACGCCGGGGTCCACGTAGTAAACCTGACTGGATAAGCCAGAAGACCTGGTCCGCCGTCCTGCGCCGCAGAACCTTAAAAGAGAATAGTCTAAGCATTGAGGATGATAGGAGGCACTACCGTGAGCTGCACAGAACTGTCAAAAGACTGCCGTAAGGACAAGGATGCAGAAGTGGACAGAGTGTGTCAGGAGATCGAGGAGTCATCCAACAGAGCACACACAAAAGACATGTTCTGTAAAGTCAAGTCACTGACAAGAGACATTAAGATCAAGAACTGGACATTGGAGGATGATACAGGAACTATCATCACAGATTGATACAAGGTGCTAGAACAATGAAAGAAATACTGCCGAGGTCTGTACGCGGAAACGGAGGATACAGAAAAACTGAGAACGAGTGAATGCGGCGTGAGGGAGCCGGACATTCTTCTCGCGAAGATAGAGTGGGCCATAGCAAAACTGAAACACAAAACTAGCGGTGGTAATAGAGTCACAGCCCAAATGCTCAAGAACCTAGGCCCAGAAAGCACGCGCATGCTCCACTTGATTTGCCAGAAGGTCTGGACTACTGGACGATGACCGGATGACTGGGTCTGAGTCTATACTTGTCCCTCTGCACAAAAAGGGTTCAACCCGCAAATGTGAAAATTATAGGACAATATCATTGTTGTCACATGCTAGTAAGATACTCTTGAGCATAATTAAGGCAAGACTTGAAAATTACATTGACCGGCATATCTCAGAAGAGCAGGCTGGTTTCGTCAAAGGAAAAGGCACACGTGAACAAATCTTGAACGTCCGACAGCTGATTGAGAAGAGCAGAGAATTTAATGTGCCATTACTGATGTGTTTCATTGATTATGCAAAGGCGTTCGACTGCGTCAGCTGGAAGAGAATGTTCGAGGTGATGAGAGAGATGGGAGTTCCTTACACTTGATACTCCTTGTGCAAAACCTGTACCTAGATGGCACATGTAGAGTCCGACTGGAAGATGCCACTTCGGGGTCTTTCAGCGCAGGAAGGGGAGTGCGACAGGGCTGCATCTTGTCATCGAAGCTTTTCAACCTTTACGGCGAGTATATCATGCGCAGAGTGTTGGAGGGCTGGACAGGGAGTGTCCGGATAACCGGGAGGAAGATCAGCAATCTCAGGTTCGCGGACGACACCACGATTTTGGGTGCAACCGAAAGCGAACTGGCAGAGCTGCTTCGTAGGGTGGAGGTCGAGAGTGTGGAACTGGAACTCCGCATAAACAGAAGCAAGACCAAACTAATGTTCATCGATCGTGCCGAGACCCTGTAGCGCACACACAAATTTCATGATTTGGAGGTGGTTTCGAACTTCGTATACTTGGGGTCCATAATCAGTGATGATGGAAACTGCGACAGGGAAGTAAGCCGCCGCAGCCAAATGGCAAAAGATGCTATGAGGCGGCTCGGCAAAATTTGGAGAAATCGTGGCATGAGCAGGAAGACCAAGGTTCGACTAGTCCAGTCCCTGGTTTTCTCAATATTCCTATATGCCGCTGAAACATGGACACTGAAGGCAAGATTAAGGAGCAGAATAGATGCGTTCGAAATGTGGTGCTGGCGGAAAATGCTGGGTGTGCCTTGGACGGCCTATCGCACAAACGCGTCAATTTTGCAAGAGCTTGGAATTCGAACTCGCCTGTCTACGATCTGCCTAAGGCGTATTCTGAGTTTCTTCAGACACATCTTCAGACGCGAGCCGGACAACTTGGAGAGACTTATGATCGTTGGTCAGGTCGAGGGAAGAAAGAACAGAGGCCGATCCCCGACCAGATGAGGCGATACCGTCAAAAGGACCACGCAGGGACCCATCCATGAGGCGATGCGCCGAGCTGAGGACAGGGAATCATGGCGACAGATGGTCCACGATTCATGTGGTCATGATCCTCAGTAATGAGGGACCGACTTAGATGATGATGATATTGGTTAAAAGAGCGTCTTGACGATGATTAAACCAAATCGTAGTCGTATTGGCGATTATAATGGCCAGTAGAGTCAATTAATATTTCCATTGTTGTTTATTATTTGACTGGCGTAGTAAAAGTGATTTATTCTGTTTGAATATACACCTTTGACTAAAATTTTGGTGTTTCCATCTAATATTGTTTAGTTTAATACAGGTTATTGCGATAAATATTACCACATGCCTCAGTGGTCGAATTGGTACGACACCCATCACGGAATGAGGGAGGTTCCATGTTCGAACCCTGGCTGAGGTAATATTTTTCGCAATAAATTTAATTAATTTAATTTAAATTATTTAAAAATAAGATTTTCATATATGTAAGTATCAAAGATTATTAACGTCTGACGAGTAAAAGACCAAAACCAATGGTCGAATCGTCACGATGATTATTTGCCAATTATAGCCGGATGAAATAAAAGTTTAATTGTTTATTATATTATTGGCAATTTACGAATGTACTTCAGGTTTAATCATAAGTAAATTATACTTAAATTCTGAATTAAGTAAATATTTAAATTATTTAAAAAAGGTTCGAAAATGGCCTACTTGATTAAAGACAGTCATTGACACGGCAAAGTTGTCGAACCATTCCAAAAATTCTCGACGAGACTTCCGCATAAAGTCTCGTCGCCGCACAACCATTGCCGTTAACGTGACCATTAATAAAAATTATATCTGCTTGCTCACGAAATGTAAAATTTGCTATAGTGAAAACACAACTAGTTACCACAAAATCTACTGCATACAATAGTACTTGACATTAACTAACTTAATTTTTAAAATAATGGTTTTATTTCAATAACTCAGTCACGTAAAAGCACAGTCACGTTATAACATAACCTTTGTTTTACTTAATAATATAACTTCGCTATCACTTATTTTTGACTATGAGTTTGTATAAACTTTTTTCTTTATTTTGACGTGAGAAATATGTCCTAGAAGTTTGTCTAATTGTAAGTATTTCGTAAATAGTACATGGTTAGATTTGGCATTCAATGCTATTTAATTTTTGTCGTTATAAAATTTTTAAATTTTGCAAAGATAATGAACGGGAGTAAATAAAAAAAACTTGACATTTTCAAAATGTGAATATACCGTTGTAAAGAGTATAAAATAACATAAAACTGTTGTATAATTTTTTTATGTATATTTTCGTATATCTTACATTTTCGAAGATATTTGTAAAAATGATTATATACGTTATTTGCGAGTTGTTTCAACTCTTAAATATTGAGATACATTGGTAAAAAAAGTATGGGTCTAATATTTTTTTATGCTCTGACAGCATATCCAAAACTCATAAAAATTGATGAGGGACAGTTTCGACTGTTAGTATATTCTTCACTAATATATGATGTGCAGCAATTACAGCGAATTCGAAATATCTGCAAAGAGATACAGAGAAAACGAAGAATTCGTAATTCTGTAATACAAAAATATGAAACGTGTATAGAAACAAAAAAAAAGATACGTAGAAAGATACTTTTTGTATACATCAAAGTAAGAATGTAGCATGATGTAGTCAGATAATATTCTATTTAGACGGCGGATATGAATAGAAATAAGCAAGTCATTTGCATTATCAAAACCGAGAATCATTTCTAGTTGTGACAGTGTTTATTTTTCGATCTATGCCTATTAAGCATTTTTAGTCAATAATATCTATACTGCAAATCCTATAATTCTTTTAAATACTTTGTATGTCGCATGCATATGTATATAGATTGACTTATTTTGAAACAGTACTTTTATTTCATCATAGATATTAATTTTAGAAAAGAAAGTTTTACATGGTCTACATGTCCTACAACACTTTCAGAATTAAAATAATACAACATCTTGATATTGACTACAAAAATATACAATAAAAAATAAAGATTTCTATTTTAAAAATTGAAGATGACTTTATATGTGATCTTAAAACAATTATTTAAGGACAAACAAATAGTAATTTCATTCTCTTTGAAACTCTACTCTTGTTTAGAACTTCTATTTCTAAAGTTAATACATTTAACGAAATAAAAATAAGCCACTTTTATGTTTTGTTTTATTTTTATTGTGAAACATATAATCAAAATAAATAAAAATAAATAATACCTCGAATACCGGAATAATACTGTTGTAACTCAGCCTCCATAAGAAACTCATAAAGACCAGGTCCATTGTTACGAGATATTCCTCTTTGTATATCTAGAATCAAAATATATCTAAATATTTTTGTGTTCCATCCTCTACACATGCATATGGAGCATGCACGTATACACATATACACTTATACAAAGTGAAAAATTAAAAGTATTAGTTTATATTCTTGAAACTGAATAAAACTGAATAAAACATAAAATTTTTATTTTCTTGCCTGGTATCAAAATTGGCATATATAAAATTAATTTATTTTTTAAATTGAAATCATTGAAATTATTTTAAAAGCATTCTAACTTTTTTAATTGATAACTTATATTTTTTACATACAAGATTGTAGTTTTTCTTTAGAAGCAAAATGAGTAAACATAACAATTGTACCAAGAATACAATAAATAAATATAAAATTACAGAAAATGTTCAGTACTTGTCACAAGAAAGAAAGAAATTATTTGTTTATATTAGTAAATTAACTTATAAAATCAGATACATCAACGTATAATAAGGAAAAGTTACTGAATGCGTACCACTTAAGTTATTTTTTATTACATTTCTTATTTGGTAGTGATTTGCACGCAAATAAACATTGGAAATTGTAGCTTGATATCTCAGGTACCTATTATTACATATTTAACTTTTCACCAATAACAAATCAATTTGTTATAAGTCTTTTCGTAACATGTTGCAAAAGGTACGATTTAGGTAACCGATCGCCTAAATCATACCTGTGGGTCTTCTAAATCATACTTTTTTTAAAATATCAAATATATAAATAAAAATAATTAAATATATAAGATTAATAAAAAAAAGTCATTAACTAATATCTATTTTATTAATAACTAGATTTTGAGCCCGCGCGACGCGAAATAGTATATTGTGCACCAAGGGGCGAAAGTAGCGTTTTTCAGACGAGTGTGAAGTTTGCCGCCCGAGCCAAAGGCGAGGGCCGCGAATCACACGAGTCTGAAAAAGCTTTCGCCCCGAGGTGCACATGATATGTTTCACAATACCTTTACGGAAAGTACGACTTCCATGCCTAGAGAGAGGCGAGAGTGGTCAATTTCAAGCCAGGGCTTACTTTCCTCCCTAAGGCGGAAAGTGGTTACTTTCCTCCCTAGGGCGGAAAGTGATTACTTTCCACCCGCTAAACAGGGAGGAAAGTTGTTACTTTCCTCCCTAGGGAGGAAAGTGGTTACTTTCCGCGCGCTATGCGGCACCTGGCGTGAAATTGGCCGCTTTCGCCCCTCTCTACAGGCATGGAAAGTCGAACTTTCCGTGGAGGTGTTGTGAAATAGTTATTTGTATCACATGTGCGCGGAAAAGTGCCCTTTATTTGACGGATTTCTGTGCGAGAAATAGCCTATTTCTCACGGTAAGCCAATTACTTCACGGAAATGTCGTTTCCACGGGCCGTGACGTCATCAATGCAGTAAAGGAAGCAAAACGGTACGGTAATGGAAATACGGGCATGTGATTGGTTGCTCGAGCGTGGGCAATGTATTGCCCACGGGCATGAGCGCCACCCGCAAGCAATGAAACATGCCCGATGTCCGGTATTAGTTATCCGGACTGCACTCTAACGTAACGCCATCTCCCAGCAGACGAAGCTAATTCGTAACCAAAGCTAACCTTACAACAATCTGTCAAATGCTAGTCGTGTCCTATACGATCAGTCGTGTCCAGTCGTGTCATATACGCATTCTTTTGGTGTTGCACGATATTATTTCGACGTAAACCCAGACATATCACTCGTGCGCTACGCGCACTCGTGTATAAGGTTTATGTCTGCTCGTGCGCTTCGCGCACTCGCGTAAGTTAACAGAGATATCGTCCACGTAAATTTCGCTCCACGCACTTTTAAGCGCACTTGTAATACAAAATAGTATGTGATACAAGTGCGCGTAGTTGGCTATTGTTCACTCGTGCGCTCCGCGCACTCGTGAGCAATAGCCAACTTCGCGCACTTGTATCACAATATACTATTGTGTAACAAGTGCGAGAAGTTGAGAATTGGACACGAGTGCAGAGTGGACGCACGAGCCGAAGGCGAGTGCGATCACCCGCACGAGTTACATACCCTATTTTATATTACAAAGTGCGTGGAAAGTGGCCTATTGCGTGCGCGCCATCTGTGCGACGGATGGCCGATTCCGCACGCGCGAGAGATTTCTTACTCGAAGCCGTGCGGGAATGAGATTTTCCCGCACGCAATGCGGGAATATCTCATTCCCGCACGGGTTCGAGTGGGGAATTTCTCGCGTGGAGAATTGGCTATTTGTCGCACAGATGGCGCGCGCGGAATGGGCCACTTTCCACGCACGTGTGATATAAAATCTATTCCCCTCTCCCAAACTCACCTATTAATTAGGAGCACCAATAGAACTCCATAAAACCTCCAATTTTCAACCCCATAGTAGCCATCCCCATAAAATTAGTAATCGTTTGGTACCAGTTTTATCAAAATTATCAACAAAAAATTAGAAAAATTTTGGCACTGGTTTCAAGAAAATTGATCCATTAATAAAAAATTATCCATTAATAAAAAATGAACTTATCCTTCAAAAATTAAAAGACTTTTAGCATTGTTCTCAAGAAAATCGGTCAATTAATACTTATTATTTCTCGAAATTTGAATAATTTCTGAAAAACCGGTTTCCAAAAAATCGGTAAAAAAAAATTATCTATAAAAAAAAATTCAGCTTGATATCTCAAAGTTTGCGCAAATTGGAGCAATCACGTACATTTTTTTTTACAGAAATCGGGAACTCCTTTACTATTAGCAATTTTTCTAATTCTATTACATTCTTTAGTTCTTTCTATCCCTATGTCATATATATGATTCTTTAAGACTCGGTTAATTATTAAAAAATTGAAAAAAATTTGGAACCGGTTTTCAAAAAATCGGTAACGAAAAATTATACACTTTATAGCAGTCCCCGTATTGCCTATATTAAACCATCCCCGAATCACTAAACGGGTGGACGCTTTTATTCGCGGCGATGAAAAGTATTTGCTTCTTCTTTTTCCCTCTCCCCGCACTCCCCGGAAAATTCTACCTCTACTTCATATACAATTCTTTGAGATTTGGTCAATTATCCCCGGAAAAATCCAAAAAGATCGATAACAAAAAATTATATACTTTATAGCACTCCCCGGGAAATTCTACCCCTACTTCATGACCTTCATGTACAATTCTTTGAAATTCGGTCATTCGGTACCGGTTTCCAAAAAGATCGGCAACGAAAAATTATACATTTTATAGCACTCCCCGGGAAATTCTACCCTTACGTCATATATAATTCTTTGAGATTCAATCAATTATTTCTCGAAAAATTGGTAAAATGAGAAAAACCGGTTTTCAGAAAATCAGTAACCAAAAACTGTACATGGCGCTCCCCGGACCAAATCTTAAAGAATTATATATAAAATAGGGGTAGAAAAGACTGAAGAATATAATAAAATTAGAAATAGCCCAATATTTCAAAATTTGCAAAAGTTAGAGCAACCACTGGCATTTCTAAAAAAATTCTAATTTTTTAAAAAAAGAACCCCTTTATCGATTATCGCCGAATTCAATACCAACCTTCCTTGAATAATCGATTTAAAAAAAACAGCCCAATATATCAATGCAGTTAGAGCAACCACGGACATCAAATCCGCACGCACGCACGCACGCACGCACACAGACATTTTTTTTAAAGCAATATTTCGACGTTTTAAAACACTCTGAAAGCATCAAAAACTCAAAACCAATCTTTTCTTTGGTTTCTTCTACCCCTATTTCATATATAATTCATTTAAATTTGGTTAATTAAACCCAATTTTATACGCAATCAAAGATTCATGTACGAAATTTATGAGAACAAAGCTTCCTCTATGAGGAAGCAAAACCGGTTTCCAGAAAAACGATAACAAAAAACTATACACATTTTGGCACTCCCCGGAAAATTCTGCCCCTATTTCATACACTTTTGGCAAAAATTCGGTCCACTAACGAATGAGTAGTTCGCGTAGACAGATAGAAGACGGTACTTATAATAATAGATTTATCGCAAAAAAGATCAAGTAATTAATTAATAAATAATAATAAAAAGGTAAGGACATCACTGTCGTGTTAACATAATCTAAATTATGGCATGTAACCTAGAGATGCGTGCGCATGAGTATACAACACGAGTTTCTTGATCGTATTAGCACGATAGGTATAGGAAATCTTATAGTGGTATGATTTAGGAAACTTGATAGATTTTATAAAAATATCGATTTAATCTTTATAATAATTGCAAATATGTATATGTAAAGAATGTAAAATATTCTACAATAAACCTTTTTTTATAAAAATATAAAAATTTATAATAAAATTGCATAATTAATATCAGCTATATAAATTGATCAAGAATTAACATTAGTTGTACCTAAATTTTTAAAATGTTAGTACGCACAAAACAAGATATAACCTTTAAATTTTTGTCTATATTACTTATTTCTTCACTCATTTCTCATTTATTTCATATTTTTGTTACTAAATGTTGCTTATATTAAGTAATAATATAAAATATTGATAAGCGACTTAAGCGACCGGCACACATTTCGCAACTCATACGTCAACAAATAATTTGTTATATATTATTCATAATAGTTCTCATCAGTTTGTTTTCATTAATAGCGAATTCAGTTAGACGCACTAGTGAGCACTCACAATGCACATTAAAGCCGTTGTACACTGATTTAATCTTTAATCTTTGATATTTAAAGTAAAATGCAAATATTTTGACTGATAAAATGCGCAACACAATTTTATTAAATAGTACAATAAAGAATATTAAAGATTTCGTGACTTAACCCGTTTATATTAAACATACACTTTACGTTGATTTGTGTACGACGGCTTTAATGTGCACTAACAAGGGAACGGTCGGAAGTGTCCCTCACCGATTTGAATGGGCTTTGGATATGTTGTAGAGCATCAAAAAATATTAGACACGTATTTATTTTTAGCTGCGTATCTCGACGTTTAGGGGTTGAAACAACCCCACGAAAATAACGGATTTTATAGTTTTTAGCGAATATCTTCGAAAATATAAGGCGTAATGACAAAAAATTTATATGAAATGTTTATGGCTTTTTGTGCTCTTTACAATGGCGTAATCAGATTTTTTACATTTGTCAAATTTTTTAATTTAACCCCACTCCACCTATTATTTTTGACAAATATAACAATTTTTTCAACGCAAATTTAAGCGCGTCGAATGCCAAATACATCCATGTATATTTTTATTATGATATCATTATTCGATTTTTGGCAAGACGAGATGATATGTGGTCGCGCTGTAGGTAGGCGTTGCGTTATTTCTGTTCAGTTGCGCTGTACGCTTAAAAATTTCCATTTGTGCATATTTTCTCGTACTACAATATATACTATATACTACGACATAATATGCGATGAAAGTCCAAGCAGAGGAAAAGATATTACGTCATCCGAAGTTCAAATGGCGTGTGCGCAAAACAGTGTTAACCCTTGTTTGCCACACTGGAATCAAATCAACCCCACGACCATATATTCCCTTAATTTTAAGTACAGAAACCTATGGGGAGCGGGTCTATAGCGACATCTGTCAAAAAAAAATAATAAATTTTTTTGTAAAAACAGCCATTTTTTCATATGTTGGGGGCTATTTTAATTTTTTTATCATACATAATTTTAATTTTGGCTATATAACCTACATAACTTTTAAAAGTAAGCTTTTAAAAAATTCTAAAAAAATTGACAAGTTAAAATATTGAATAGCTTATTTGTTATAACAATTTTTGTCGCTGGGGTAGATTCCACCCCAATGTGGCAAGTACGTGACGTCTACAGAAGTGTGGCAAGTAAGGGTTAAATACGAGTCGAAGTAAATTAACAACTAAAGTTCACGCATCTGAATATCATTTGCTCGTGTTATAATTCCGGAAAGCAAGCATTTCAGATCGTAAATTTAAAGTGTAAAAAACTGTGTGTTGTACGCTGCCGTTTTGTGAACATGTAAGTGCATTTTTATTGTTAACTTTTATTGGTTTTTTACGCTTGTTACGCTTTTTACGCTTTTTCCTTTGATATTAAATATTTAATATAATTTTTTATTCAGCTCTTACTTAATTCTTTGCTAGTGACTATATAATCTTTTGGGAGAGGTGCACTTGGACACGGTACATTTGGACACGGTCATTTGGACACGATCAATTGGGTACCGTTTATTTGGCCACGGTTCATTTGGACACCGTTCATTTAGACACGGTGCATTCGGACACCGTTCATTTAGACACGGTGCATTTGGACAACGTTCATTTGGACACGGTGCATTTGGACACCGTTCATTTGAACACGGTGCATTCGGAAACCATTCATTTAGACACGGTACATTTGGACACCGTTTATTTGGACACGATAAATTAGATACGGTTCATTTAGACACGGTTCATTTGGATACTTTTGGACACGGTTCATTTGGACACGGTTTAATTGGACACGGTTTGTTTGGACACCGTGTATTTGGACACGGTTTATTTGGACACGGATCTTCTGGACACCGTAAAAAATACGGCCTGTGCAGTTGGACACCGTAAAAAATGCGACCTGTGCAGTTGGACACCAGAATGCGCGGCCTGTGCAGTTGGACACCGAAATACGCGACCTGTGCAGATGGACACGAAAATATGCGGCCTGTGCAGTTGGACACCAAAATGCGCGTGCGTGGGTTTGCCCCCCCCCGCCCCGCTCACGCTTAAAACGAGGTACATTTTCTACCTGGGCACGCCGAAGGCGTGTCCTAGGGGTGGTGCGGGGGGAGGGCAAAGCCCCCCCTGCCTACGCTTCAACGTCACCCACACCGCCATGTGCATGAAGGGCAGGGGGGAGGGCAAAGCCCCCCCGCCCACACTCCTAGGTCCACTCATACTGACCATGGAGGGGTGCAGGGGGGGGCGAAGTCCCCCCCGCCCACGCATGTACTTTGATATATTATATAGGCTATATTGACAAGTAAAGATGCAACAATATTAACATAATTTATGATTAACTTGTCTATCATTTTCGTGTCCATCTGCACAGATCGCGCATTTGGCACAGGCCGTATTTTTTACGATGTCTAGATGATCCGTGTCCAAATAAACCGTGTCTAAATAAACCGTGTCCAAATACACGATGTCCAAACAAACCATGTCCAAACAAACCGTGTCCAATTGAACCGTGTCCAAATGAACCGTGTCCAAATGAACCGTGTCCAAATAAACTGTGTCCAAATGAACCGTGTCCAAATAAACGGTGTTCAATTGATTGTGTCCAAATAAACGGTTTCCAAATGTACCGTGTCCAAGTGCACCTCTCTCAAAAGATTATATAGTCACTGTCAAAACTGGCAAAGAATTGAGTAAAAGCTGAATAAAAAATTATATTAAATATTCAAAATCAAACGAAAAAGTAACAAGCGTAAGAAACCAATAAAAGTTAACATTAAAAATGCACTTACATGTTCACAAAACGACAGCGTACAACACACAGTTTTTTACATTTCAAACTTACGATCTGAAATGCTTGCTTTCCGGAATTATGACACGAGCAAATGATATTCAAATGCGTGAACTTTAGTTGTTGATTTTGTTGTGCCGTAACCGGGATAGTATATTATTGTAGCGGTTAATGTAACGCACGTGTTCGTTCAGTAAATGATTTGCGACTGCCCGCCCGATCTTACAATTCGGCGGTATTTATAATGTCGGAGTCGACATTCCGTTGCTAGTCCAGGACTCTCGAATAGCGTTAACCTCTCGCTGTCAGCGTCTTGCGCTGGCCTTCGCATCAGCGCTTTCGGTCATCCCAGAGTTAAAATGGAAATTTTTAAGCGTACGGCGCAACTGAACAAAAATAACGCAACACCTACCTACAGCGCCTATACCACATATCATCTCGTCTTGCCAAAAAACGAATAATGGTATCATAATATAAATATACATGGATGTATTTGGCATTCGACGCTCTTAAATTTGCGTTAGAAAAATTGTTATATTTGTCAAAAATAATAGGTGGAGTGGGGTTAAATTAAAAAATTTGACAAATTTTAAAAATCTGATTACGCCATTGTAAACAGCACAAAAAGCCATAAACATTTCATATAAATTTTTTGTCGTTACGCCTTATATTTTCGAAGATATTCGCTAAAAACTATAAAATCCGTTATTTTCGAGGGGTTGTTTCAACCCCTAAACGTCAAGATACGCAGCTAAAAAAAATACGTGTCTAATATTTTTTGATGCTCTACAACATATCCAAAGCCCATCCAAATCAGTGAGGGACACTTCCGACCGTTCCTTTGTAAGTGCGCACTAAGGTGTCCAACCGAATACGCTATAAGAGACGTGGTAGTGTCTCGCGCCAAGTGTAAGCGCAGCGAGACACAGACCGTGTATCTATACGCAAGCCGACAAGTTGAGAAACCTTTAGATTATCAGATCTCAATTACGGTTAAGCCAAGTAAGTTCTGAGTAGGCTTAATCGACAGCTTGCCCGAGAAAAAATGGACTTATATAATCATATAAGATTATATATAATTGGCCATATATAATTAGATCCGAAATTTGGCGCGATATGATCTTATCAATCTTATGTAATCAACTATGATTATATGTAATCAGACATGACATGATTTAATATGTAATATTATTGTATTTAAGGAGCTACATCCACCTAGAGGCCCGAAAAATATTTCAAAATTCCGATTTTTTCCAGAAACGATTAGTGGAAATAAAACAAATTTTTTGTACTCAAAGATACATGTTTTAAGAGCTTTAAAAAAAAATTTTATCAAAAAATTTCCAAAAACAAAAAAATTATGGCCGCCGGTAGATGATGATGTTTTTTTCGGCGGTGGACATCATATCTGGAAAACCGCTCGATGGATCGTTTTCAAATTTACACAAAATGCGCTGAGAAACATTTAGAGGTCGGTGATGATCTTACTTTTTTTAAATCGATCTTTATTTTTTAATAATTACGTAAAAATAACGACATTGTTTCACAGATTTCCCATACCTGAGTTTCAATTCGTTGCCATTTTGTTTAAAAAATCGATTTTAAAAATCGGCGATCGTCACCGACCTCTAAATGTTTCTCAGCGTATTTTGTGTAAATTTAAAAACGATCCATCGAGCGGTTTTCCAGATATGATGTCCACCGCCGAAAAAAACATCATCATCTGCCGGCGGCCATAATTTTTTTGTTTTTGAAAATTTTTTAATAAAAATTTTTTTTAAAGCTTTCAAAAAATGTATCTTTGAGTACAAAAAAATTCGTTTTATTCCTACTAATCGTTTCTGAAACAAAAATCTGAATTTCAAAATATTTTTCGGGCCTCTAGGTGGATGTATATAGCTCCTTAATCAAATATAAATATAAAATTGTTTCGGCTCCAAAAAATCGGCGAGCGGCTGGTACAGCCTTTGGATAACGACTCGACTGTCAGGCGGGATTGGCACTCGTACGAATTCACTCAAAGTTGATTATCAAAACGTTTAATATCCATCGTCAGTTAAACTCGATGTCCGTTACAAGTAGCAACGAAAGTACAGAGGTAAATTGGCGCACGACTGTCTCGAACGAAAGCTGGAAGACGAATCTGCCGGCCGTTAGTCGATCGAAGCGATCGAATACATCTTCGACCGTTAACGTGGTCCAAAACAAGGCGAAGCACCGGTGCCTCTTTTGTCTGGTGATTAAACATAAACACCGTGTATACTGGTGACGATCACGTGTTCGTTTAAGCCGAGCGTTTCGTTTCGAAAGCGTTGGCGATGATCTGCGAAATGAGCGAGTGGTAGCGATGCTTCCGACGAACGTTTCGTGCGGATTACGGGACAATAAGTTCGATGCCGGAACAAATATACATATATAGTTATACACAATCATAAATAATTAAGTCACAAAATTTTAAATTATTATCGAGAAAATCTCTATTTTTATAATCGACAACGTTTGGCTAGTGTCGTGACAGTTCGACCATTGGTTTTGGTCAAATACGACTCCCTACACGGAATGAGGGAGGTTTCAGATTTGAACCCTGGCTAAGGTAATATTTTTTGTAATAAATTTAATAATTTAATTTAATAAAAATGAGATGCTTATATGTAAGTATTAAAGATTATATCAATTTAGAAACGACTAAAACCCCTGGTCGAAAAAGTCGTGACGATTAATCCAACCAAAACCAATGGTCAAACTGTCACGACACTAGCCAAACGTTGTCAATTATAAAAATAGAGATTTTCTCGTTAATCAATTATTGGCGAAACAAAACATATACTTTTCTGTTAAATTATTATATTTAATTATATATAGGTTACATTAACTTAAAAGCGCGTCACACTTTTATTATAAAAGAGGACTCCACGATAAAACTCTCATACAAGTCGTGCAGTTCCGTCATTTATATACTGTTCTTATACTATTGTTTGTCGTACTTTAAATACGAGAAACGGATCCCATCGGATGCCATCTATCGGATGACGCGACATTTACATACAATCATATATAATTAAACATTTTTAAACAAAATTATATATAATTATATATGATTATATATGTTGAATAAAACACGGTTTTTTATACATATGTACTTTTATACGATCATATATATCTAACAATGTCCTAAACAGGGTGTGATATGATCTTATTTTTATATAATCACATTCGACCAGATCTACTCTCATATACATATAATAAGATCAAGCCAAATATAATTATATAAAGATAAGATTATATCGCGCCAAATTTCGGATTTGATTGTATGTGATCATGTAAAATTACATATGTTATTAGCTATTTTCATATCTAATAATGTATTTTTACATCTGACCATATTATACCCATTTGTTCTCATGATCTTATCTTTATATAATCATATTTAACTAGATCTGTTGTCATATATGATCATATTCAACTAGATCTGTTGTCCATATATAAAAAATCAAGTCGAATATGATTGTATAAAGTGTGACGTAACAAGTCGCGTCCGCCACTCGGACGGGCACTGGGCCGAGGGGAAAGTCGGAGTGCTCCCTCGCTCGGAGGAGGAGGGCTATTGCACTCGCGCCACTTCGGTGGATTTATTCATTATCATTTAAGATTTCTTTAAGGAGATCGCCGGTGGTGGTCGGACCATTATGTAACGACCTTGAGTCGCCACGAGGAAAAAGACCGAAAACGAACTCAGGGAAACGGTTGAGAGGCTTGGCCGTCGGTTGGGTCACGCCCGAAACCTCCTCGCAAGCGCCAACGAAGCCACCGTTCGAGCTAAGACCCCGAGCTCTGCCGCCACGGAGGAGACTAAGGGACCCAGGGGGACGCCCTGACGGAGTCCAGACAAGGGTGCGAGATCTCGGCCTAGGGAATGTACACCCTGAGGCTGCCACCCGAAGGACAGACCGCCGGTCGACGTGGCCATGGCCCGGCCAGCCTGGCCCATGTAACGCCGGTCATAATAATCGCGGCTCGGACAGCCGGATTATTTAAAAGGACCGCGGCCGAGATAGAAATAGTACGAGCGGCGCCGCAGGAAAGGGCGGCGCTGCGCGCTAAGGACAGCGCGCTCGGAATGGCGAGCGCTGCAAGCTCGGTGCGCCACTGCGCAAGCGTGAGGATCCCGACGGGCCATTAACCTGCCACTGTCGTGCCGGACCGAGCGAGGTGAACATCCTTCGATAACCAATCCAGAAGCTCCTGCGAAGGACATCGTTTTCTGTAAGGTCACCACTCTGGCGTCCCTGCGTGAGGATTCGTTCAAGGCGATGACCCCGGTCATGTTGTAAGGTACCTTCGAACCACGGTCTTACATACAGGTCTCGCAACTCGATATAATTTTAGTGATGGGGGTGACTCCAATATCGAAGTAATTTTTTGGTGTCGCTGCTATCGAGAGATGTTGGTTTGACAGTGCCAACATAACCCAGATAGCCAAATGCTGTGAGTTTGCTGCCATGTTGCCAACAAGCAGCTTGTCGTTAATGCAACTAATTTTGACAAACTCAGGACAAGGTGAGACACTATTATGCTTGTCGGGTTGAACTCATATGAATTATATTTCTATTAACAGCAAATTGATTGCAACGTGACAGCATCAATTTATGAGGGATCTGTGACAATTTCATATTGTCAACACTTCGTTAGCAACAAGATACAATTAAAAAAACTTCATAGCTTGATGACATATACACAATAACGGATGGAAATCATTATATATGTATTGTTGCCGTCACGTTTGCATCATAATGCTCAAGATGAAACAATGAATCATTCATTGCTGTCATGTTGCTGATATGTTGCAGACAACATAACGTACCAATATTGCGGACCGTTTGCTTTTAAAATTGCGTCAACTAATTGCATGTATAAGCAGTCATGTAGCTGTATTTGTGACGTGTTTTATTTCAAAATATATGAAAACACATGCAATGTATTAGTTTGCTCAATATGCTCTATCACGCTTGGCTATCTGGGAACTTATGTATTCTTCATTGCGTCGGATAGCCGGCTTTCGGCTCTTTGAGATTAACAAACCTATACCTACAAACTCAATAAGTTCATCACCGTGGACGCGTTGTGTGTTCTGTCAGATTTGAAGTGATAGCAAAATCCATCGTTGTACCTAAATACAAAACAGGCTACAAAAGTTTGAAAATAAAACGCTCTGTTTTTAAAATGCCAACAAATAGTGAATGGCTAAAAAATTGTCTAAATTAATAAATCAGTAAGTCTTCATTATCAACTATACATTGTGTGCTGTTTTTATTATTTGTACCTGCCCTATTTCATTCACGATCGGCACGTGGAATTTTAAGGTATAGGCAGTAGTTTCTATAAAATTTGTCTTGGTCTGCACAAAATTGCATACAAACTGCATACAAAAATAATTTTGTGCAGACCAAGACAAATTTTATATATATATAATTTCAAAATGATCTCAATGTTACGGCTGACTCATCAACGCCCAGCCCAAACCTCTAAACCTAGAAATATCTATATATGTAAGTACTGTCTGGCTGTCTGTCTGTATGACCGCAAACTACTCATTCGTTAATGGACCAATTTTCTTCAAACCAGTGCCAAAATTCTTATAATTTTCGTGGGAGTGCCATAAAGTGTATAATTTTTCGTTACCGATCTTTTTGGAAACCGATATCAGAAATTTTTCTAATTTTTCGGAAATAATTGACCGAATCTCAAAGAATTGTACATGAAGTAGGGGTAGAATTTTCCGGGGAGTGCTATAAAGTGTATAATTTTTCGTTATCGATCTTTTTGGAAGCCGGTTACGAAATTTTTCCAATTTTTCGGAAATTAATTGACCAAATCTCAAGAATTGTATATAAAGTAGAATTGGTATTTATGCATAAAAGGGACTTCCTCTCCGATTTCAATAACCTTGATATATGTTGTCAAGATCATGACCCCGAGTGACCTTTAGAAGGTTTTAGCCGGCGATCGTTATTCGTTAAAAAGTTATTAACAAAAAAAAGTTTAAAAAATATAGCAGCTATTTTGAGTATTAGAAGGCATAAATGACTAATATATATGTCGAAATAGTTCACGCATACACTTTCCACGCGAAACGAGTTGTCACATGGGTTTGTGGCGTGCTTTACGAGCTCGTTTAAGGGGTAACGCCACTCTAGAGTCCCAAAAAAAAGCCAATTTTTGATAATTTTTTTCAGAAATACAATAATCATAAATGAAAATCGGTTCAATTCTATTTATTATCTATATATTAAAGTATAAAAAAATTTTTTTTATTAATTATTTATTGACAAAATGGCGGCGCCAGAGCCATTGATCCAAAGTGCTTTTTTGCGGAAGGCGTCCAACGGGCGGAATCGAAGCTCCTATAATTTCTGAACTGGAACAAAAATTCAAAGATTTTTGAAAAATATATAAGATTTTCTATAGAAGTACGTAGGGGAATTGCGAAATATCATTTTTTGTAAGAATGGTGCATGTTGGAAAAAAGTGCTTCATTTTTCGCTAAAAAATGTCGCACAAAATTGTTTATAAAAAAAGTTTTGTTCAACTTATCGCAAAATCCCTACGTACTTCTAAAGATAATGTTATTGTAAAGTTTCACTCAAAATTTCAAGTCAATCGGATAAAAGGTGTTCGAGTTCTGATTCCGCCCGACTTTAAAAAAGCGATTTCGAGAAAAACGCGTTTAAAGTTTCAGATGCACATTCACAGATGCATTCCGCGCCGGCAGACGGATTACGAAAAAGGAATAATAGAGATTTTTCCGAGCTTTGAAACCAAGTGTACCTTATTTCTAAGACCTTAAAGCATTGTTTAAGCAAATTAAAAAAAAATCGATTTTTTGAAAATTCTAGAGTGGCGTTACCCCTTAAGGGGGCATATACCTTTCTCGGACCAAAAAAACAGCATATTTCACGATTTTTTTCCGGCGAAAATATAAAAGATACGAGGATCGGGTTTTTCGCAAATAAAAGTACATATTTTAAGTGCATTTCCTAATTTTTGGTTTTTATTAATGATGGAAACCCCTTTCCCTACAGCCCCTCGCCCTAGGCCCTGCTTGTCATGTAGGGTTTTGCGGTACCGGCGGAATCTCCGAGCTGGTTCATCTGAAGACAAAAAATAAAAAAATGTCTTAAAGTTTATGATATTTTCTAGTCCCTACCGAATGCTTTTTGCAATTTTGACCGTCAATTCCTTTAAGTTTCAGCTTTGCAACCATACTTCCCCCGGAACCCAAAAGCTTTGGTTTCCCGGAAGCTGCCCGCCGAGTCATCGGAGGAACTTCGGCGGATCGCTAGCTGGCATCGTTTATGGTTAGAACTAGGGCGGTATCTGATCGCCTTCGAACCTCTAACTTTCGTTCTTGATTAATGAAAACATTTTTGGCAAATGCTTTCGCTTCTGTCCGTCTTGCGACGATCCAAGAATTTCACCTCTAACGTCGCAATACGAATGCCCCCATCTGTCCCTATTAATCATTACCCTAGGTAATGATTATGACCAAAGATTCCGCCGGTACCGCAAAAACATGCAGGGCCTAGGGCAAGGGGCTGTAGAGGAAGTACCTTCCATCGCAAATAAAAAACAAAAATCAGAAAATGCACTCTAAAACACGTACTTTCATTTGCGACAAACCCGATCTTCATATCTTTTATACTTTTGCCGGTAAAAAATCATGAAATATGCTATTTTTTTTATCCGAGAAAGGTATATGCCCCCTTAAGTAGAGGTGGTATTAAACAAGATAAGTTAGTCGATTATCTATGTAAAAAGAATTGGAGAAGATCCATTTTATGTATTACTAGATGACATAAAATATGTTGCGCTCGTCCGCGCGTTCGCTGCTCACACACTCACGCACCCACTCGCGGACGCGGCGCGCAATCCCGTTTCCGGGAATAAGAACTCTCGGTGAACAGAGAACTCGTTTAATGCAGAAATGTATTATATACAATGGCTCATGAACACATCAGAACGGTTCAAAGGCCCGGCGGATAATCTCAAGCGACCGTTGTTTACAAACAACATGTTAGAGAACTCCTTCCTTCTCTTTCTAATTTTCGTCGAAAGAGAATGTCTGGCTTGAGCTCCTTCCACGCGTGCTCTCCGGTGTTCTTCTCGGGAACGGGCGTGGCCAAGACAATGAGTCTTTTGATTTAATTACTTTATTACTCTTCGACACTTCTATTACAGCTAACTAATTAGGCCTGTGCTGGCCACGCTTCACGTGCTGCTTCGTTGGGTCGCAGCGAGCTTCTGGTCTGATAATGGTGGGGGTAGCTCGGGCCTGCTCACGTGATCGCATAGCTACTGGGGGGCAACAGGGACGGATCACGCAGTTAGTATGCCCGAGGCAATACGATACTCAAACGCACTGTGTACTTAACACAACACAACGACGACGGACTCGTCGTCAGGCACGACGTCAGGCAGCGCTTCGCGACTGCCTTCCGGGCTTCCACCGGGTGTCTCGGCACGGGCGCAACAATATGTCGAAATAGTTCACGCATACACTTTCCACGCGAAACGAGTTGTCACATGGGTTCGTGGCGTGCTTTACGAGCTCGTTTAAGTAGAGGTGGTATTAAACAAGATAAGTTAGTCGATTATCTATGTAAAAAGAATTGGAGAAGATCCATTTTATGTATTACTAGATGACATAAAATATGTGTATTCAGAAAATTAATAGAGAATATATAATGTTTCATTATGTATATATATAAACGAGCTTGTAAAGCGCGTCACGAACCCATGTGGCATTTCGTTTCGCGTGGAAAGTGATGTATACGTAAATTATTTTGACATATATATTAATTATTTATGCCTTCCAATACTCAAAATAGCTGCTATATTTTCTAAACTTTTTTTTGTTAATAACTTTTTAACAAATAACGACCGACGCACAGTGGGGTATTTGGCCGATTTAGGCGGCTAAAATTATTTTTGTAGTTCAAGTGAGTCTTAACGTGCTGTCTTACTAATTCATTGTATTTTAAGCGGTAGAAAATATTTTTTTATAAAGAAAAATATGGTTTTTACATTTTTAAATTATTTAATTATTCCTTTTAATCCAAACCTAAGTTTAAGTTAAAAATACATAAAATAAGATCAGCTGGATGATGAGAGCCACGATTCTTCATCAGACGATATTTCCGCTTCCTCTAAAAATTCTTCGTCTTCAGATTCAGCCGTATCTGGGTCCAGATTTTGAGGTTCAGCTGGAAGTAGCATCTTCAAGGTTTCCGTTAAGAAACGTTTCGTTTTTTTTCTAGGTAGTGGCCTCATACCAGTTAAAAGAGGATCTGAACTTAACAGTAGTCTGTTAAGCACGTCTAGGTTGCACGCTATCCTGGAGTTCTTTGCATAGTTTTGACGGTATAGACGAAAATGTTTGTTTCGTGCTTCAGCGGCCTCTTCGGAGAGCTGACCTAGAGGCAGTAGGGTGTTCTCTATTACAATGGGACCGTGAACTAGGATCTTGTGCATTGTAGGCATCATCGGATGCCACAGATATAACTGGACATACAGTTCTGCAGTTTCCATGGCATATTATGAAAATTTTTTGACGTGAATTTTATGTCCATTTGATATGGTTTCCAGTATTACTTTGAAACGATATATTAGATTGAAATCAATGTCTGTTATTTCAGCTGATAAATCTGGGCTTACAAAAAATCTTCGACTAGTGTTACCATCATTGGTATTGCCAAATCCGGGCTTAGGTACGTCTACAATCAAACCCATCTTATTTCTAAAATCTTGTTGGATTTTTAACTTTCTCTGTTTGGCAATGGCTTTTTCATTTTTTGATCTTAACTGCCATTTTTTAATTTAAGTGTCTCTGGTTTAACGTCTTTCTTGATTGATAAATTATTAAAGTTTGCATCACAAATGTAACATCTCATCGTGGAAGTTGTTTGAGTGGCAGCGTTACACACCTTAGCGTCAACCATGGTGAGCATCATTGTGTGTTTTACAGAAAAAAATTTGTCTGCTAATGTCACTTTTGTGTCTTGTAACGAAGTTATTGAATTTTGTATATAGTGGATTTCTTCGTTTGTTATGTCAGTAGATTCTTTGACAAATCTTATTCTAATGGGGCGACAATAACGTGGCGAAGAAGAAGTTGGATTCTGCCAGATCAACTTTTTGTTATGTGTGCTACAAATTAATTGAAGTGGTACAAAAGAACTCTGAAAAATGTTTGCATCAGAATCAGAATTATTCAAAAATTTCTGCTTATATTGAGTTAGTTGTGATCCGTCACAACCCCACTTGCACATCAACACCAATGCGTTACCTTCTTCTTCACTTAAAGTTTGTATAACTCCTTCTAAATGCGTCAACAATCGTGTGACCGTATGGTCCAATAAATTTTGTAAATTTATTTCAGCACAAGTATCAGTAACATGATATGACTCCTTATCCGGGTAGCAATTTATTTTTGCCTTTTGTAGCATTTTGTAGCAAGGATATAACTTTTTATTAGTGCTCCTTATTATTTCGTACTGTCTTCTGGAAAGATCAGCTTCAACAAACATGGCCAATGCACGTAATGTCGTTAATTGTTCTTTGTCTTCCTGCAGAGTAATAGAGTATCCTCTCTTGTACTGTCTTGCCCGCTTTGGAGAACAGGTAATTTCTTTAAGTATTTTGGAAGCAACTCTGTTTCCTGTAACTCCTAATTTCACCTGGGCAGCATAAGTCAGTACTTCCGTATCTGTAGAATTACGTACATCTTCTGTTTTTCTTCTTTTACTCCTTTCACTCAATTCTTTAAATGTCTTTGTTGGCCGTCCTGATCTATTCACTACTTTAGGAATCGCGAATGTCCCTTCGAGCCAATCACTATTTTTTTTTATAAATATATCTTCTATCTTGTGTGCTGTAGTCCATCTTCGTTTCACTTCAAACTTAAAATGTGAAAATGTATGCTTTATTTCTTTTTTTTGTTCGTCTGAGTAATTTTCATAGGCTAATAGGTAATTTTCTACAAATTCAAATTTTTCGTTAATGTTCGGTAAATTTTGCTGCTGCATCATGTTAAACAACTTTCTTCGAGTCATTACTTGACGTTCGATGGCCCTAAAATAACGAAAAAATAAAATTTGAACAATTTAAACCAGAAATAAAAACGTGATAAAAAAATTTACATTTTTTTAAGCACGGTACAAAGCAAACAGCTTTGTCACACTCGCAACAAATAAATGATTAATAAATGATAAATTACTATTGTTACGTCCTGCGCACTCCACGATTTCCCTTTTTCGCGGAAATTTCTAGTAAACGTCTAAGATATCTCTTAAGTTAGGATAAATAAATTAAACACGGACGGTTATCGATCGGCGAGTGAGCCTTGATCTCCTCACATTCCTTTTTTTATATCAGCTAGCTATTTGTTTGGGCAACTAAAATGCAACCCTCCAGATGAAAAATTGCTAACAGACGGGGAATATGGCGACCAGACTCTCATGAGCCTTATCGGGCCCATAACTATAAACCCGGCGCCACGACGCATAAAAGGGACCGTAATCCTAGACATGGGTCGATGGGGATCTGTATATTATCACGCTGCTAGCTCGAATTGCCCGCGGAATGCTCCGGCAAACAGAAACAAAATCTAACACGCGGGTTCTTGAGAACACGTGGCGGAAGTTTCTGTTTGCACTCAGCAATTAGAAGGACAGGGTCGCGGGATAAATAAGGGACCCTAATAAAAGAAAGAAAACAACGATACTTGAGTCACTAGAAGAAGCGATGGGTTACACCCACCGACGAAACCAAGAAAACAGGGAGTTTGTGTAGGGGACTCACCAATGGAAAACCGGAAAAATCGATAACCGTCTCTAAGCTTTCTAGGATAGGCGAAAACTTAAAATCTGGCCCTTGGGTGAGAAACGCCTCACCCAATAAGAAATCCTCCAGATAAAAATTAGAAACATCCCGCCAACCAGAGGTCCGATCCCGAGTTAAAGGGATTGAATTCCCTGACTCAAAAGAGGACCGACGATCGCACCGCTCACGGAAGGAGTCCTACCGTCTCTACGGACGTTGACCCTTCCTGAGCCATCGAAAGTGCGTTCGGCTCGCGCCACGCGCCGCAGAGCGTGTACCTGCGAGCGATATTTGTAAGTATCTGGTTGCGTCCTTCCTTACCCCTACCCCTCTGGTTAGCCTTTCCTTCGCTTCCCAGTTTTCTTTATCTTAATCCTGGGGTTGGACGTAACAGAACTTAAAAATTGGGGGCTCGTCCGGGATTTCTGTGTGATTTTTCGAGAGCGGTAATGAGTACGAGGTCTAAATCCGATAAAGCTGAGAAATTGACGAAGTATATAAACAAGCCTTAGAAAATCAAGGCAAAATTAAACCCAGTAACACTACACCATACACATCCACTCCTTTTCCAACCATTAAAACTGCACCTAGACAAATTTTCCCTCCAAACGTTGGCGAGATTGCGGAGGACAAATCAAATATAACCGACGCGTCCGATTTCACCCTTCACGTTTCTAACGATTCTTGGGATAAAACAATACTGCCTGCACTGCAAAATCAGCGTCACGGTTCCGACGATCCCTCGAATAAAACAATATTACCTGCACAGCAAGATCAGTATAATTCTTCTATAAGCATCTCGGGAACAATGGCGCACGCTAACCCTTTCGCGACATTAAAATATGCGGTAGAGGCCGTTCCCTTCTTTGACGGAAAAAATATTCCGTTAACATATTTTATCGAGGGATGCGAAGAAGCAAAAGCCATGCTGCCGATCGAGGCAGAACCGCAATTTACTAAAATAATCAGAACGCGAATTATAGGAGAGGCTCGTCGTACAATACAAGACCAAGATTTCGATACAGTAGCCTCATTAACAAAATATTTAGAACAAGTCTATGGCGCCGCTAAAAATATTTACCAGTTGCAAGGAGAGTTAGGTTGCATATATCAGAAAAACGAGGAAGACGTCGTTACGTACGCGAATCGGGTAAAATTGTTAGAGAAACAAATACTAGAGGCCCATAAAAACTCAGGAAATGTCCTTCCCGGTCAAAACATTAAAGCATCATTAGAAAGAGACATGTGTAAATGTTTCATTAGAGGATTAATACCGGCAATTGAACAAAGAGTCACAAGAAATTTAGATGTTCAAGCTACTGTAGCCGACGCGCTAAGAATAGAGAGAGAGCTGCGCGAGATGACAGATTTACGACAGGGTCCAAGTAATCTTACAGTAAAATCATTAAACGCTAACCGCCTGCGCGAAACCTGCCAAATCTGTTACAAAGAAGGACATCTAGCCTCTAACTGTAGAAAATTAACACATTCTTCTCAGCAACCTCATAACAAAATCGAGTTAGGAACCGAAATTTTAATATGTCAAATATGTAAAAAACGCGGACATAGCGCCGACAAATGTCGCCTCCGTGACCCTCAGGCCCGACGATCTGTCAATCTAGTGCAAGAAAGTAATATCATCTGCCAATTATGCTCGAAATCGGGGCACAATGCTAAATCATGCAGATCGAATAACACAGGCAGTCAGAATAAACCTGCCGTAATTTGTCAATGGTGCGATAAACCAGGACATTCAGCTAACAATTGCTGGAAAAAACAAAACGAACAACGCGACGCGAACGGACCGAAAATTGTTTGTCAGATTTGCAATGGTTTCGGGCATATTGCAAAAAACTGCCGCGGTAAAGTAGAACAAAACGCGACCTCCAAAAATGCGTTATTTTGCCGTTATTGTAAAGGAGAAGGGCATCTTCTTGAAAATTGCGAATTGCGAGATGCAAGCAATAAGCGCAGGCAAGCAATGAATCAGGGAAACTCCAATGGCCCCTCGAAGTCGGGTGTGCAACAGGGGTCCGAACGGATCTCACACCCATCGACATCTTAGAAGACACAATAGACAAAAGGACGGTAAAGATACGACCCGTGACCGTAAACCTCGATAAACACCGTCGCGTGCCGACCATTCAGGCAGATTTCGGTAAGCCGATTTCCCATGTTACTCTTATGCTGGATACCGGATCCGGCCCGAATTTAATTAAAGAAAAATTTTTGTCAAATAGCAACGCCGTCAATCACAGTAAACTTTTGCAATTAAGCGGGATAAATGAATACCCGGTCTATACTCTCGGAGAGGTTATTTTACCATTATTTGGAAAGCCAGTAACTTTTAACGTAGTGTCAGACGATTTACCGATTCCTCAAGCCGGTTTATTAGGCAACGATTTTTTCGAACAAACCTTTTCAAACATAGATTACGCGACGGGACACTTAAACGTATCAGGAATTAGCATACCTTTCTTTTCACCGGAAACTATCACAGCCTTTCCACGGTCGGAATCTTTATTTTACGTAAGGATAGAAAACCCAGAAATAAAAATAGGATATTTACCGAAACTAAAGGTAGCTCATGGAATCTACTTGGGAGACACCATAGTAGAAAACAATTCAGGGAAAGCATATCTAAAAATTATAAGTACCTTGGACGAAGAAATGGAAGTTCAGGTACCAACCCTGCGTCTTAAACCATTGAATGAATTATTTGACCATTACGAAACACATATAGAGACGCATAATAACCAAGAAGAAATTGCAAATACACAAATTAATTCTCCACACACAGAAGAGGATAATCGAATCCCTTGTAAAATAATCGATGGAGTAAGAAAAGGAAAAGAGGAAGTAAATATTAATGAAAATGAAATTAGTGCCAATTGCGTTAATGCGAAGTTAAACAATGAAGACGAGTTTATAAATAAAGAAATATCTATAAAAGAAAACAAAGAATTAAATAAAAATTTTAATCTAGACATTCAAGAGGAAGATTTCCAAATCTCCCCCGAAATGCTAGATTCCAGAAATCCTGGAGAGGGAAGTTACCAAACCTCTCCTGAATTATTAAATTCCAAGAATCCTGGAGGGGGAAGTTACCAAACCTCTCCTGAAATATTAAATAATTCCAAAATCTCTGAAGGGGGAAGTTACCAAACCTCTCCAGAAGATTTAAATAATCCTAGAATAACAGAGGCAAGTTTCCAGACTCCTCTAGTGTATTCTACTCCCGTCGATTACGAGGAGGGAAGTAACCAAACCTCACTACGTAATACGATAGAATTTTGTTTAAGAGAGCCAAAAGATGAGAGCTCCTTAAATTATGAGGAAAAAATAATATTTCCAAGGGTTGGAATACCCATAAAAAGTGCAGATGTTAATAAAAATACCTCTCAGGTTACTATTGGAGAGCTGATGAGGAGAGTGAAGCTATACAAACCTAATATGGAAAAAATTTATGAAGCTAACAGAAAAGGTAAACCGTCTTCAAAAACCTTGGCAAGTGCACAAATTCGATTCCAGGAGATAATGGAAAATTTTAGAAATCAACGTAAACCGAAACAACACCAATCAACGCCCGAAACTTCCACTAACGGTGTTATTTTACGCGAATGTTTTGTATTATCCGGAGAACTTAAGAAAGATAGACTTACGGAGATTACAAAATTACTACGACTAGAACATTTAAATAATGAAGAAAGGAAAAGCGTTATGAAACTTATAAGTAATAGCCAAGATCGATTTCATATTCCCGGAGAAAAATTAACAGCAACGCATGTATTGCGACATCAAATACCGACAACAGATGATCGACCTATAAACACTCGACAATACAGATTTCCACAAGTCCACAAGGAAGAAATAAATAGGCAGGTAAAGGAACTGCTCGAGGCAGGAATCATAAAACCTTCTCATTCACCTTACAATACACCCATTTGGATAGTATCGAAAAAGGAGGACTCTCAGGGAAACAAACGTTGGAGAGTAGTATTAGATTTCCGAGGTGTGAACGAAAAAACTGAGGGCGATGCCTATCCATTACCAAATATTGTTGAAATCATCGATCAATTAGGAAATGCAAAATATTTCACAGTATGCGATCTCGCCTCTGGGTTCCACCAAATAGAAATGGACCCTGCGGATAGCCATAAAACTGCGTTTACGACCCCTAACGGCCATTACGAATTTGTAAGAATGCCTTTCGGGTTAAAGAATGCTCCCGCTACTTTCCAACGATTAATGGATTTAATATTGGCAGGGATAGAAGGTGTGTTTATTTACATGGACGATATTATTATTTCTGCCGCTACCTTAGAAGAACATGAAAAAAGATTCAATTTAGTAATGGAACGACTCCGCCAAGCTAACCTGAAATTACAGCCCGATAAATGCGAGTTCTTAAAAACTGAAGTAACATACTTAGGACACATAATAAGTCGCGACGGAATTAAACCCGATCCAAAAAAATTAGAGGCCGTGAGACAATTTCCTAGGCCAAAGACACCGAAAAATATTAAACAATTTCTGGGATTAGCAGGATATTACAGAAGATTCATACCAAATTTTTCAAAATTAGCTAAACCTTTAACAAACCTATTAAAAAATGATACGCCTTTTAGTTGGACATCTGTTCAAGAAGAATCTTTCAAAATATTAAAACAAAAATTATGTCAGGAACCAGTCTTACAATATCCTGACTTTTCAAAACCCTTTATTTTAACTACCGACGCTTCTGGAACTGCCGTAGGAGGTATATTATCGCAAGGAGAAATAAATAAAGATCGACCAATAGCATACGCGTCACGAACTTTAACTGACAACGAAATAAAATATGACACATACGAAAAAGAAGCCTTAGCAATAATATATTGTGTTAAACATTTTCGACCATACCTATACGGACGAAAATTCACTCTAGTTACAGATCATAAACCCTTGCTCTGGTTTAAAAACGCACAAGATGCAAATATGAGAATTCTCCGTTGGAGATTAAAATTAGCAGAATATGAATATGACGTAGTATATAAAGCAGGCAAGACCAACGTGAATGCCGACGCTTTATCAAGAAACCCGGTAAACTTCGAAGAAGCAGACTGCAACGTAATTAATCATAAAAAACTTTTAAATCCGAATGATCCTAGAGATGCAGAGATAATTTCTAAAATGTTAGAAGAATCTGACGAGGACGAAGAGGACGAGGATTTCGATCTGTACCTCTCGGATGACGAAAAAATAGAAGATTTACCACCTAACGATGACTCACCTGATGAAAATAAAGATTCTATACCTTTTACGCAGGAAGAACTGCGTGAGCCGCCGGAATCGAGAATAGTAGAAAAGGCATTAATCCACGAACCTCCTAATTATTATAATAGAATACAAACTCGAAGCCAGACAGCGAAAAATATGCATGATCAACAAGAAAGACCACCGGATCAGGGAGATGAAATCGAAGAGATAGAAGAAAGAAATGATCCGCCAGACAAAGAAAGTGACATAGAAGATAATGAAATAAACGACAAAGAAGACGAATCTAGCGAATCTGACGTCCCAGATAATGAAAATAAAAACCTACGGATAAAACCAACCATTATTGATAATCAAATACTCAAGGGCAATATAATAGAAACTCGCGACTTGCTATTTTTACGTAAAGACAATGTGGCATACTTTGTCGACACTAATGGGAAACCATTAGATTCCGGATCACAAAAGCTATTCGAACGAAATGAGATCCCACGTTTAAGCCCGCTTACCTTAGGTGAAGCAAAGGCCATAAAGTATAAAAAATACTACCATATAGCACTACCCATCAGTGAAGGACAACGGGAAGGCCCAACAATGACCTTAATGCAGATTACCACAGTTATAAAAAACTTACAAGACGTAGCCGATAGACTAAAATTAGAAACTCTCAGTATCGCAAAGACAGATATTGTCAATAATGTACCGTGGAGTAATATAAAATCTGTCTTACAATTAAATTTTACTAACTCAACAACCAAATTAATCATATGTAACGGATTAATTAAATACCCTCCTAGAGATCTCTGTTCTATTATAATCGGTGAAATGCACTGTTCGCCTACCGGAGGACACCGAGGCGTTACAAAGACATATCATAGAATTAAGCATAAATATTATTGGGAAAATTTAAAAGCCGACGTTCAACAATATATACAACAATGCTTACAATGTCAATTGAAAAAATTAGTGCGAGTAAAAACTAAACAACCTATGATAATTACTGACACACCAGGATCTTCTTTCGATAAAGTAGCAATGGATATCGTAGGGCCTCTGTCCAAAACTGAAAGAGGCAACGAATATATTTTAACCTTACAAGACCAACTAACTAAATATTGCATGGGAGTACCCCTACCAGATCAAACTTCCGAAACAATAGCGGAAGCCTTCGTGGACAGATTTATTTGTGTATTAGGGGCACCTAAAGCAATATTGACCGACCAAGGAAGAAATTTTATTAGCGATTTAATGAAAAAGATCGCTAAAATATTCAGAATTCGCAAATTTCGCACAACTGCCTTTCATCCTCAATCAAACGGATCGTTAGAAAGATCACACCACGCATTAGGAGAATATCTTAAACAATATGCAAATGAACAAAAACAGTGGGATAGATGGATTAGTCTAGCGATGTTTAATTATAATACCAGCATACACGAAGCAACGAAACATACTCCGTACGAATTAGTTTTCGGCAAAATAGCAAGAATGCCATCGAACGAACCTTTGGCCCTAGAAGATAAATTGGCTAATTACAACGAGTATTTAATAAATCTCGTCACGCAACTTCATACCATACAGACGAACGCTCGTGAAAACGTTGTCGAAGCTAAGTTCAAATCCAAGAGACACTATGACAAAAAAATTAACCCTCGAACCTTTAAACCTGGAGACCACGTGTTTTTGCTAAAAGGGCCTAAGCCAGGTAAATTTGGAGATCAATATACTGGACCTCATGAAGTCTTAGAAATACTGAACAAAAACAACGTAAAAATCAGAATCAAGAAAAATAGCCGAGTTGTACATCCCAACCGATTGCGAATTTCTCATATCAAACTAGTTAACGAATAAACAAATAAATAAACAAATAGTAATAAATAAATAACAATTAAATAAATAAAAAGATACACTATACTATATGGACAATTCAATAAGGTCATATAAATTTCAGATGGATCCCCGGATTAAAGGAGTAACCGCAATATTAATAATAACCATATGGATACGCCAAACTTACGGGATAATAGGATATGACTGTACTTCTCCAACTACAAACTTAACGACTTTATCACTAATAAACGTTGAAGATTGCGATATTCCACTACCAAAGGTCAATTCTAGCCAAGTCTTCATACAATTATTGCAACTCAACGAATTCGAATCTGTAAAAGTGATACAATGCAAGATAGAAATCGATCGTTCGATCCGGAAATGTGGAATGTTTTCTCATAATTCGGACGTTCTAAATGGAAAATATGCATATATACACGAAGTAACCAGGGAGGCCTGCATACGAATGCATTATTATGGAACCATCAAATTTAAAGGAACATACATAACGGCACTAAAATCTAACCAGACCACAAGTCGCCCGGCGATCCTAACTGGCGTTGTGGACGCCGACGGAAAATGTTCTGGAGGATCCTATTCAGACCTTTACGGAACGTGGACAGATGTTCTCGTACAGGCAACTGTCACAATCACCCTGCAAGATTACTTCGCTAACGTTAAACTAAGCACTAACCGTATACATCTTAGATCAGGAGTGGCCTGTGATTTTAGTACCGCCAAATGCACCGACATAGAAGGAGGAAATACCTTTTGGGAGCCCATACCTAATGACTCCTGTAAATTCACCTCATATAGCACCTTATATAGAGGTTACGCGGAAAAGGTAACCGATAACGTAAACGAGCACTCTCAAACCGCTTATACTGTGAATGCTGACGATACATCTTTGCTTTAACCAGCACCGGGAAAGACTTAGCGTGTGGATATTCGCTCATTCGAACTGAGCACCCAAAATTAGTAATTTGGGAAACCTCACCTGAAATGGACATCGCTAAACGAACCGGCCGCGTAGAAAACCTCGACCTTTTTACTTATATGAATTCGAAATTTGTTTATGTAGAAAAGCACATCCGTAACCAGATTAATCAACTGTACAGGAACATTTTACTACAACAATGTAACCTTGAGTTAAAAATGTTGCAAAACGCTTTGGCAATAGCTACACAATCCCCCGACATCTTCGCCTATCACTTTATGAAGGGACCTGGATATATGGCCCTTCTAGCAGGCGAAGTAATCCACATAATAAAATGCGTTCCAGTCGAGGTAAAATTAGTTCACACCCAAGAATGCTACGAGCAACTCCCAGTAATGTTTAATAACAAGACCTTCTTCCTAACGCCTCAAACACACGTACTACTACGGCAAGGAACTCAAATTAACTGTAATTCCTTCGCACCTCCTATGTACCTTTTGGGAGACTCTTGGTATAAAATTATGCCAAGGCCAGTAGAAACACTAGCACCTACGGTCATAAAACCCATGACCAAAACTACCTGGAAGTACGCTAGCCCTGGGGCACTCGCTACCAGCGGCATATACACACAAAAGGATCTGGAAGATCTAAAGGATCACATAATGTTTCCCGCTGAGAGACCCGCTGTCCTTAACACCGTAGCAAGAGGAATAATGGGAGAATCAACCGTGCTGAGTGGAGGATCGTTCTCCAACCTAATCGACGAGGTTTCAATCGAAAAAATTGCACTCTCAGCCTGGGAAAATTTCTGGAGCAAATTTTTAATCTTTGGCAATATTAGCGCTGGCCTGCTTGGAATATATCTTTTTATAAGAGCCATTAAATTAATACTAGATACACTTGTACATGGATATGCTCTTCATACAGTATATGGGTGGTCGATATATCTAATAGGAGCAATATGGGACTCGTTAACTCAGCTTTTATTACATCTAGGACAAGGAAGGCCTAAAAATACAAATGCCAATGCACCGGCTCCGAAAAACGATTCGGAACAAAAAATATCAGCTAGCGCGCCACTCCATGATCTCGAATGGCAAGCAAATGGGCAACCTGTCGAGCCAATTAACGAAAAATCCGAAAACACTTACCCCCTCCTCCCCTCGAAGGAACCCTCCACCTACACCTTCGAACTTAAAGGATAAAAACTTCTCTATCTCCTGCATCAACCTTGCCATTCTGAATCGCATGCTATGACATGTAAGAAATTTAATGTCAAACTGAACTAAAACTTCTCTATCTCCTGCATCAACCTTGCCACTTTGAATCGCATGCTACGTCATGCAAGAAATCAAACAACAACATTCCTTTATAGACATGGAAATCCAGCACATCAACACCCGGTTATTAACCCGCGGGCCGCTGAAGGTTAAAATCATCAAAGTGGACTCGCCTGCTTCCTTCTGGGTCCACATCGAAAAGGCGCGGGAAGATCTTGATGAACTCGTGGACGACCTGACGCGAAGGATGACGCGGAGGGGTCATCTCCTCCACGAACGGCCTGACCACGTGCGTCCAGGCGAAGCAGTCGCCATCCACGAAGGGAAGCAGTGGCAAAGGGGGATAGTTCTCCGAATCAACAAAGATGGCATGGTCTCGATCGCTCTGCGAGACTGGGGACGGGTCATCCAAAGACCCATATACGAGATTTATATACTAGAAGAAAGGTTCCGTGCCCTCGACTGGCAGGCGATCCGTTGCGGGCTCGCGAATGTCCAGCCTGTCGGGCCCAAAAGGAGGAGGTGGCCCTGTAGGGTAAATAGATTGATCAAACTCTTGATCGAACGACGGGGTGGATGGATGAAGATCTGTAAGCCGACGAAATTCGGAGACGAAGCCACACTCGTCAGCCTCAACCTGGAGCCCGAAAGCGAGGACGAGACGCGCGACTTAGAGGGACTATTGATACGAATGGGATGCGCAGCACCCAGCACCCCAGAGAAGAAATAAAGGAGAACATGTGCATGTGTGTTTACATGCACACGTATGTATCTATATATTTAGGGGAAAAAGGAAGGAAGAAATGCATGTATGTTTTATTACAAAGATTTTGATTGTTGATTAGCTTTTGGTTATAAGTTTATAAATATATGCATTTCCTCCCCTTCCTTTGCATAATCTTAAGTCATACACACACTCTTGCCTCAATTATATTCACAATACTTATCTTTTTCTTAATATTATAAATTTTATATATGTGTCCCTAATAATAGAATCGTATGCGTTAAGAATAGGTAGTTGTACGCAAATAATAGCGATATTCCTTCTCCTTATTTCCATCAAATCACAAGAAATATTATTTTAATTGCATTTCTTGGCAAAAAAAAAATAATAATAATTTGTTTCACACATCCAAAAAAAAATATATATATATATATATAAATAAATAAATAAAAATAAATAAAAAAAATTTTTTTTTATTATTATTATTATTATGGAACACTATATTAGACTTTTACTCTGTAAAAGAAAGACGAAAGAATCAAGGAAGGGGTTTAGGTGGTCGCCTATTTCTTTCCTCTTTCTAAAAGCCAAAAAAAGACGTTCACTCTTATAATTCTTATATCATAACTCCAATCCTATAAATTGTAATAAAATTTTATTTTATAGTTACGCTTATAATAACCTTATGTACTCATAATTGTATCTTAGACGATAAACAAGTTGCGCCTAATTTACGAATTGATCTTTTATTTTTCTGAGCTATTATAATCTAGATTAAACTTCACTATGTTTCCTTCTTCCTAGGATTTTAAATAAATATAATTGTGTAGGTAGTTGAAAAATAACGTGAGGACGCTTTCCTTTCTGAATTATATATGTATTGACAATAATAGGACATAAATACAAGTAGCATAAAAATAATAGCCACCTGACTGTCAAAAGGGTACGAGGCTCCGACACATTTCCCTCCTTGAATTATCTTAATGCAAAAAAAAAGGAAGAAAAAAAAACACCTCGAATCAAATTAAACAAAATATGTGCCGACTACCAACGGCACCCCATGAATATTTCCATTTAGGAATTTCATCTTATTTAATTGTAACCTGCCATCATTGCTATGCAAATCGGCTGCTAAACAAAAATTCAGCTAGCCCCTCGTCATCCTCGGCGATAACCCATAAGGATACCATGCCCAATCAGACGAGTACATAACAATCCAGCTATAATTAAATGGCAAGTGTTATACCTGCAATGTCTCAAATATACTAAAAATTGTCAGCAAGCCGGCAAGGCACACAAAAAAAACAGGTAGTTTTGGGGCTACCGCATGGGTCAGTTGAAAAACTGCCACAAAAAAAAAAGAGGGAATGCCTCGGGACGGACGACAGCCACGTGGACAACCCATTCTAGCTAGTAATGGCACCATTATTGCCCCGTTAAAGGAAGGAAGACAGCCTCACATAAACCGAAATCTTGCGCGTTGCGAATAACATTAAGACATTATCAAGATAAGTAGAAAAATATATATGCGTATACATTAAATGTTCCACTTGCATTTGAATGTGCATTACCATTCTAAAATCTTTGATATAACCATCTAATACATACACATACGGGCAACAGCATAAACCAGAAGGACGAAAGAATAAAGGACGGATTTTATGGAGGTCGGCTTTTCTTTCCTCCTTCTCTAAACAAAAACCAAAAAGCTTGCGAAAAACGGAAATCGCTCCTCAATCAATTAGCCTGCAAATGTTGTGTTACACCCCCAACATTTGTCTAAGGCGGGGGGTGTTACGTCCTGCGCACTCCACGATTTCCCTTTTTCGCGGAAATTTCTAGTAAACGTCTAAGATATCTCTTAAGTTAGGATAAATAAATTAAACACGGACGGTTATC
>JASTWK010000745.1:0-83128 GCA_030770225.1 Temnothorax unifasciatus | reverse complement strand
CTAAAAAAGTAGGACGCAAAACGCTTGTGTGTGTCGTTTTGGGTTTCCTCGTCCTGTCACGGAAACGTTGATTTTGAAAGATGTCATAAGTTCGATAGCAGGTAGGAAACGATTTGAAACATAGAAGTAGGCTTTACTATCTTCCTCGAAAACAGCTGGATCAATATAAATGAGATAATCCTATTCTTTCTTACTCTATTAGAAGGAAATGTCGATATACAATATGTAAGCGAATCATCCATGTTGCTTACTTGTGGTATATCACTAAGTACGTAAATAAACCAGGAAAAAGTGAAATAAATGATGCTGTCCTGATAGTAAAATGAGAAAAGGAATCGTTGTGTACAAAACTTTGGAAATATGCTTTGCGAGCCACGAGTCATAGGGAATGTGGAATTCTTGAAGCTTGTGATGCATTGCTGAGTAATTCTTCTTAGGGGGACTGATCCAAATACAACTATAAAATGGTTGGACGTTAATCAGATACGACGTAGAAAAGTTAAACTTATAAAGAAATTGAAGCTCTTGACGAAGATTCTACAAATATATTTTGTCCATCTATAATAGATGAACATTATCCACGGAGACCGAAAGAATTGGAATCTATGTTTTTATATGAATTTGTACAGTGGTATGATATTTTGAAAAATAAACCACGAGGTAAAAATATTGAATATACACGATGGAAAATGGTTATTATCTAAAACGGCGACGGCGTAGACGTCTATTAATCACTATAAATATAATGTCAATACGCAGCCAGAAATTATTTCTTTTCATTATTGCTCATGTTTAAACCGTGGCGGAAAATAGAAAATCTGAAAGACGGATGTGATACATATACAGAAGCATTTCACAAGGGAAAGTTATATCTAACGGAAGCATTGCAATATCATGAAAAATTAGAGGAAGTGCAAAAGCATTTGAAACTGCGAAGCAATTAGTGAACAACATTTAGATGATTTGGAAAAAACAGCATGAGTCTCAAGATGATCCGGATAATCCAATAGGTGTTCAAAATATTGAGGCTGGTGAAGCGATGCAAGATTTTAAGGATCTTGCTGACAAATTAGATCAGGAAGTCGATGTATCTGAAATGATTTCAAATCTGAACGCAGATCAAAGAAGAGTATTTGACGACGTGATCAACGCCGTAACATCGCCGGATGATAGACAATTACTAAAATACGTTAGCGGAGAAGGAGGTACTGGTAAAAGTTTCATAATTAAAACAATTAAATGCTGGATAAAACAAATCTTAACAAGGATACTGTTGTAGCAGCACCTACTGGTATAGCGGCGTATAATGTCGGTGGTATGACAGCTTGCAGAGTCTTTCACTTACCCGTTGAACATGGTCAGTCTCCTAAGTATACACTATTATCTGCTCACGTTTTGAAAATTTTACGGGCAAATCTGAAAGATGTTATTCTTATTATAATTGATGAAGTGTCAATGATATCTAATTTAACTTTCATGTATATACATTTACGACTATGTCAAATATTTGATACCATGGATGACGATTTCTTTGGTCGAAAGCATGTTCTTTTATTTGGAGATCTGCTTCAATTACCTCCCGTACGTGAAAATTTTGTCTTTGTTCCACTATCAAAAGCAGAATTTGATAAATATATTGGCAGTGTGGGGACTACTAATGAGGAATGGTTGTGGCAAAAATTTCAATATGATGAATTGACGATCAATATGCGTCAGCAAGGAGATGGAACTTATCGTGAATTACTCTCGAGAGTTCGTGTTGGTTTATTGACAACTTCTGATTCTGAGATTCTCGACAAAAGAAGAGTATCATTGAAAGGTCAGTCTTTCGATGCAAGATTAAACGAATTGTGTAATTTTATTGATAATTTGCCGTCTGATATTGTTTGTTTACTGCCTACTCGTCATTTGTGCGATGTTCTTAACACTGCAATGCTAAGTCGTATTGCTTCGAAAGAAATATTATTAATTGCTGAAGATACGTTTGAATGTAATAAATATATGTATTAGACGAACAGTAGTAAAGCGATTGACGGATAATGATGATGAAGACGATAATACTAATACAGCTGGGCTTTCGAAGCAAATTACAATTAAAATTGGAGCGAAAGTAATGATAAGACGCAATATTGATGCCACTTTGGGCCTCGTAAATGGAACAATTGGTACAGTTATTTCTGTTGTGCGGGATACGTCTACTGATTGTGTAGAAAAGATTAAACTTCTCTTACCGTCTGGTTTGGAGTATTCTATTGAAAGAGTAAGTGTCAAGTTTAAAGTAATGGAGAGAGCATATGTTACCAGAAAACAATTTCTCATAACTCTCAGCAACTCTTACGGCATAACCGTTCATAAAAGTCAAGGATTAAGCTTGCGAAACGCTGTTATGGATATAGGCAATTCTATATTTAGTTGTGGTCAGGTATATGTTGCGTTATCCCGAGTAACGTCTCTGGATGGATTGCATTTAATTAACTTTGATCCTTCATCTGTAACGGCAAGTGAAAGAGCTATTGTCGAATATAATCGGCTAAGAAAATTTCTACCGCAAGCAGAAATGATTACTATTTCGAAAAAACGTTTTCGAAAAGTAAAAGATGTTCCGTGGACATTGTCAAAAGCAATCAATGCCGGTCAAGAGTCAGATCAAGCTGGAAAAAGTACTGCTGAGCCGATACCTGCTTTGCAAAATAAAGATGGAGTTTCATGCTACGCAAATTCAGTAATATAATGTTTCTTGCAGTCAAGTATTATTAGGAAAGTGTTGCTTAAAGTTGATAAAGATGATTTAAGTATATTAGCGCATAAATATGACCAACGTTTACCTAATTTGAATGCTGATGCGATACGGACAGATTTAGGAGAGCGCTTTACGAGTCATGATGATGAAAAACCGGCAAAACGAGACGCTATTAAATTTCTTATTGCTGTTTGCACAAAATATAATTACATAAAAAATTTGGTCGGGCATCAAGTTACTTGTACTACTAAGTGCATTAGCAACTCATGTGGTTATACGACAAAAAATATTATTGATAACATAGTTGTTCCAATTTCTATTAATAATTTGAAGAAGAAAAGTTATAATCTTAATAATTTATTAAAGGATACATTTTTAAATTGGGGTCCATTATATGGAAAAACATGCCAATCTTGTGCAGGAAATCTAGTATTTAGAAATGAATTAACGTTGACGAAAGAAATAGTTATTATTCATTTAATTTTGTTCTCGTCACAGGATGATAAATTAGTGAAAATACCACAGACATTTAATTTAACTGCCATACCAACAGCTAATATATCGATAGCTAAACAGCAGTATAAAGTAATGAATACTATATTTCATCAGGGTACATCTATTGAAGATGGTCATTATACAAGTATGTGTAGAGAAAACACATTTTAGATTGAATTTGATGATGGAAAAATTATAGAAAAGAAACGATGGCCTACAGGTGCTAAAAATATTTATATATTATTTTTGGAAAAAGTTGGTAAGAAATAATTTATACAAGTAACATAATATAGATGGATATTTTACATAAAAGCAATGTCCGGCAATGTATATATATATATATATATACAAAATTACCTTTTTTAAAAAAAAGGTAAAAAAAGGCGCCAAGTACACGCATAGTAGTGCATATGTATTATGTTGTTACCTTGAAAAAAAACAAAGTGGTAGTATTATACCTCGAAATAACACCCTATACATACTGTTTATAAAATGCGTAATACTACAAAAAGGCGTGATATCCGTACAAAATTACCTTTTTTTAAAAAAAAGGTCAAGAAAGGCGCCAAGTACACGCATAGTAGTGCATATGTTGTTACCTAAAAAAAAAACAGTGGTAATATTATACCTTGAAAAAACCTAAGTAACAAGTGGTAGACGTAATCTTTGTATCTCGAAAAATCTCTAAAAAACCTAAGCAGTACATGTTGTTACCTCGAAAAAAAAAAACAGTGGTAATATTATACCTCAAAAAAACTTAAGTAACAAGTGGTAGAAGTAATTTTTGAATCTCGAAAAATCTCGAAAAAACCTAAGCAATAGTATCTTTATTTCCAAAAAATTATAACTCAAGTGATACACATCTCACAAAATTACGTTACTCATCAAAGATAAGTCACGCTTCAAGTGATCTATTACAATTACAAAAAAAAATGATATCTCTTTAAATTACAGCGCCAATTACAGAGAACATACACTGAGAAAAATAATTTGTCAATCCCAAGAAATATTTAGTCCGATATGTTCAACTAAACATTTTAGTTAGTTAACTAAACATTAGTTGAATTAATTAATTCTTAATTTAAAAAACGAAATAAATTGTTGATACAACTAATATTTAGTTAACTAACTAAAATGTTTAGTTGAACGTATCAGACTAAATATTTCTTGCAATTAACAATTTTTTTTCCTCAGTGTATTTTTTGAGATGCAAAGATTACATCTTCCACTTGTTACTTAAGTTTTTTCGAGGTATAATATTACTGTTCTTTTTGAGGTTAACAAATTTTATTTATATTTAAATACAAAGTTTATTTTCAATAGAATAAAAGATTGAATCATGAAGAATTACAGAGGTAACAGTACAAAATACAAATATTTTATTAAAATATTTAAACCCAACAAGGGAATACAAGGTATTTAAATACAAAGTTTATATATGTATTTTAAAATATTTAAATATTGAAGTAAGGCTCACAAAGGATTAATATCAAATAAAAAGTGCAACGAGCCGTGACTGGGTGTTAGTGTCGATATATTTAATTAAAAAACTAATAGGCGGAGAGCTGACGACACTTTTGCCCAAGTGATTTTGTAAATCACGATTTTCCGTTATAACCTGCGTGGACGACTCTCCTTCGATAATCCGAACACCTGGCTGGCCGTACTTGGGGGGTTTAGAAGTACGAAGGTGAGAAAAAAAACGGATTTTCAAGTCATAGTATAAGTCTTAATTTTTATCGGATATTGATAATTGATCACTCAGGAACATGCAAATAAATTGCCAGTTCGATTGCTCGGGGGGAATTAGTCGCCAGGCTTAATTAAAAATAATAAAAAATAATTATTTTCAAGTCATACTATAAAAGCTGGGTTTTTTTTACTAACAAGTATAGTGCTAACACATACCACCCAGAAAAAGCCAAGTGAAAATTTTGGTGGCAACATTTCTAAAAAAATTATTGAAAATGCACAAAGCCGGCACGCGGCGGAGGGGTCTGATGATAGCCTCAATTGTTTTTAACGTCCATGAGTTTTTAAAAACGTGTATTTTAACTATCATTATCGTATCAATTTATGAAAAGATTGATAAATAATAAATAGTGTGTGAAAATAAAAAAATGGCTTTGCTGGCGCAGCGTTGCGTTTGTTGCGAAGTTAAAGTTATAGTGGTTAATATCTTAATAGCCGGATATAACCGTCAGACCCCTCCGCCGGCTTTGTGCATTTTCAATAATTTTTTTAGAGATGTTGCCACCAAAATTTTCACTTGGCTTTTTTTGGGTGGTATGTGTTAGCACTATACTTGTTAGTAAAAAATACCCAGCTTTTATAGTATGACTTGAAAAAAATTATTTTTAATTATTTTTAATTAAGCCTGGCGACTAATTCCCCCCGAGCAATCGAACTGGCAATTTATTTGCATGTTCCTGAGTGATCAATTATCAATATCCGATAAAAATTAAGACTTATACTATGACTTGAAAATCCGTTTTTTTTCTCACCTGCGTATTTCTAAACCCCCCAAGTACGGCCAGCCAGGTGTTCGGATTATCGAAGGAGAGTCGTCCACGCAGGTTATAACAGAAAATCGTGATTTATAAAATCACTTGGCCAAAAGTGTCGTCAGCTCTTGGACTATAATGAACAATGACAAACGTTTCGGTCAACCTACAGGACCATCCTCAGTGTCGCAATATAACAATCGAAGTACAAAATCGAAACTATAAACTAAACGCAACAATTCGTTGTCTTCTGTACCTCATGCTGTAAGATGAGATATTAAAAATTAGATCGGTGTGTTACAAGACAGAATTTAGATAAATATACATACATGAGGATTTTTTCCCTTCGTCGTACGATCATTAGTCGAGTTAGAATATTCGTTGAAATTACACACTTAGTTCATTCGTCGTACGATCTTTTAACGAGTCAGCATTTCGATGACAGTTACATTCTATGTACAAACCGCTCGGAGACAAGAGAACGTATCCAAATATATAGACAGAAGAGGAAAGGAAAGGGAAACAGGAAGGGGAAACAGATAGTGGGAATGGGCGAGAAGGAAGGGAGCGAGGTTATGGCGGGAACACATTAAGGACTGGCAGGTAGCACTCCGAAAGAGATTCTGTGTCATTTTGCTTATTCAAGGGAGATGACTGCCTTTTAATATGTATCATTTCCGATACCAATCTCTTTCGAAGTGATGGTTCAACGTCCAAAATTTCCACTCCGTCCCAATCGAAGTCATGATCCGTCTGCAGACGGTGACACTGCGACCGTTCGCTCCCAAGGAGCAGCTCGAGACGCAATCGCGCAAACCCGATATGAACGACCACGGGGTCGACGCCGTTACTCGAACATCGAGTCGAGAAGGAAGCGAATTCCCCGAGAATAACGACCGAGAACGGTCCCGTAGGGACCCGGTACACACGACCACAGGGTCGGCGCCACGTCCCGGACACCGTTGCGAGGAGGAAGCATCTTCCTCAGGAACAGAGGGGCGGAACGAGTCCGCACGAACCTGGTATACGAGGCTGCAGGGTCGGCGCCATTGTCCGAGCACCAGTGCGAAAGGGGAACGTCTTCCCCAGAAGCAAAGGTTCGAAGCGCTACCGCACGAACCTGGTACGCACAGCCATAGGGTGGACGTCGTCACCCGAACACCAATTCGGGGCAGGAGCGTCGTCTCCAGGGACAAAACCCAGAGGCGCTATCGCGCGAACCTGGGACACGCGCCCGCAGGGTCGGCGCCGTCGGCAGACCACAGATTGCGACCAGGAACATCGGCCACGGGGGCAACAGCCGGGGAAAGCACCGGCAGGACCGGAGAGGCCATCCTACGGGGTCGGCGCCATCGGCAGGCGACATGAGAACTACGCGGACATCATCTCCGGGGAGTCGTTCCAGAAACGGCGCGAGGAACGTTCCCAAGGAGGTGCGCAGGGGTCGGCGCCATCCGCGCCCCAGAACTCGACATCGCGGCAACGTGGTGGAGCGGCATCGAGGAAGGAGCGACCTTACGACGCAATACCGGTGGAAATTTCCACGCGGAAACGTCGAGAAAGGAGTCACGAAAAACAAGCGTGACTGTCACGCGGCGAACAATGGGCGCGAGTGCGAAAACACGCAAAAACTAAAAGTGAAAGTCGCGACGTCATAGCGAGCGACGAAAACAACCCGGGAGTGGGGGTGACTTGCGATAGTGGGGAGCCAGCGAGAGACCGGCAGCTCGAGGCAGTCTCTCGAGTATCGCGAAGGCGAGCGGACGTGTCTACCGTGTCGTATAATACCATCGCGGACATAGAGTTACGCGAATACAGCGATAGAGAACGAACATTGCTTTTCGAAATACATAACAATCGGGAACTCCCGCGTAATTGCGCGTTAAATACTCACTTAACGATAGTTAGCGGTAACTAATTACCATCGACTTACATGTTATCGCGACATAGTGCGAATCAATTGTAAACCAAAGTGTAGTAGGGTGCTGACGATCTGGGAATAAAGAATTATTATCTTTGAAATAAAATCTCAATATTAATTATTGATTCACTATACTTACCTTCGACTTACCTTGTCCGTCGGCGATGATCCATCGATGTCCAGCGGAAGTCCAGCAGCGACGATGATCCATCCGGGGCAGGAACCTGAAACAGAAGAACAGTATTAGTAAATAATTAGCATAATTATTGAGACGCGAGGCGATCCGGTATGCGATAAGGCGAAGATCCGGGGAACTCATGCAGCGGAGATAGTCCATCCTGGAAGTCCACCTGAAACAGAAACGGGGGATTATTGATACACGAGCGAGACTCGTCCTTGACCTTCTCGGTTATTAGAGGTCAAACCGAGTGGCGACCGTAAGATAGGAGACTAAAACTACGCGTAGCGGGCCTCCAATTGTACCGTCCGGTTACAACACGATATCACAGAAGGACTGATCTCTCATCCGCAATTCCATGTTAAGAATTTTAAGCTCATTATTGAGATGCTTCTCGAAAACGGTTATCCCTTGCCCTTTATATTCACGTGCATAAAAAACAGACTTACACAATTCTGTTTGAATAAGAGGAAGACCGAGGAAGATAAATCTTCCGTTAACAGAAAGTATTTCACGGTCCCATACGTTAGATCTACTTCTGAGAAATTTAAGAGGTTTATAAAGGATAGAGAGATTGCTTATTCGGTCGCACACCCTCTAAAAAAATTTATTAAAACGGGCAAGGATAACTTAGATAAACTATCTCAAAGTAACATAGTGTACAAGATCCCTTGTAGAGATTGCGATGCAACTTATGTCGGTCAAAGCAAAAGACAGTTGAAAACCAGAGTAAAAGAGCACAGATCAGATATAAATAAAAAGTCAGGTTCCCCTTCTGTGATATCGTGTCACCGTCTGCAGACGGATCATGACTTCGATTGGGACGGAGTGGAAATTTTTGGACGTTGAACCATCACTTCGAAAGAGATTGGTATCGGAAATGATACATATTAAAAGGCAGTCATCTCCCTTGAATAAGCAAAATGACACAGAATCTCTTTCGGAGTGCTACCTGCCAGTCCTTAAGGGGTTATATGCAGTTAGGAGCCCGAAAAAGAAGCGATTTTTTAAGAATTTATCCTGGAAAGGCATTTTAATTTAAAAACACAAAATTTTACACACTTATTGTAGTCACTTTTAAGTATAATCTCAAATTTTTTTGTTTAAAAATAATTATTTTTAAGGCCGCTATAGCCGACGTCCGGGAGCATCTCGGTATCTTGCGGTGATCACTCTATCTCTGGACTGAATCATCTGAAATCAAAAAACCAAAAAGATTTCGTTAATATAATATATTATCTAGTATTTAATCGAAGGAATAAGCAAAATATTAATTTTAACAAAAATGGCGGCTTCTTAAACAAAAATTTCGATTTTTGCTATAAATTTTGTTTGTTTAAAAAGCCACCATTTTTGTTAAAATTAATATTTTGCTTATTCCTTCGATTAAATACTAGATAATATATTATATTAACGAAATCTTTTTGGTTCTTTGATTTCAGATGATTCAGTCCAGAGATAGAGTGATCACCGCAAGATACCGAGATGCTCCCGGACGTCGGCTATAGCGGCCTTAAAAATAATTATTTTTAAACAAAAAAATTTGAGATTATACTTAAAAGTGACTACAATAAGTGTGTAAAATTTTGTGTTTTTAAATTAAAATGCCTTTCCAGGATAAATTCTTAAAAAATCGCTTCTTTTTCGGGCTCCTAACTGCATATAACCCCTTAATGTGTTCCCGCCATAACCTCGCTCCCTTCCTTCTCGCCCATTCCCACTATCTGTTTCCCCTTCCTGTTTCCCTTTCCTTTCCTCTTCTGTCTATATATTTGGATACGTTCTCTTGTCTCCGAGCGGTTTGTACATAGAATGTAACTGTCATCGAAATGCTGACTCGTTAAAAGATCGTACGACGAATGAACTAAGTGTGTAATTTCAACGAATATTCTAACTCGACTAATGATCGTACGACGAAGGGAAAAAATCCTCATGTATGTATATTTATCTAAATTCTGTCTTGTAACACACCGATCTAATTTTTAATATCTCATCTTACAGCATGAGGTACAGAAGACAACGAATTGTTGCGTTTAGTTTATAGTTTCGATTTTGTACTTCGATTGTTATGTTGCGACACTGAGGATGGTCCTGTAGGTTGACCGAAACGTTTGTCATTGTTCATTAGTTTTTTAATTAAATATATCGACACTAACACCCAGTCACGGCTCGTTGCTCTTTTTATTTGATATTAAAATATTTAATCGCAAAAAATTACAAAGGTAACAGTACAATATACAAAATAAAAATATTTTATTAAAATACATAAATTTTTCTTATAAAAAAACTTGGCGCTGCTAGAGAGAGAGAGAGAGAGAGACCTTTTATACACATGTAAATATTACTTATTCTATACTAAATGTAATCGCTTTTACAATGTTTAACGCACCTTAAAATCTAAACTTATCCTATACCTAACCGCATTATTCACCGTCATACACACACACACACACACACACACACACACACACACACACACACACACACACACACACACACACACACACACACACACACACACACACACACACACCACACACACACACACACACACACACACACACACACACACACACACACACACACACACACACACACACACACACACACACACACACACACACACACACACACACACACACACACACACACACACACACACACACACACACACACACACACACACACACACACACACACACACACACACACACACACACACACACACACACACACACACACACACACACACACACACACACACACACACACACACACACACACACACACACACACACACACACACACACACACACACACACACACACACACACACACACACACACACACACATCACCCATATTCATATCACTCGCTCGCACATACACACCACGCTGACCTAATTTTAAGGTCTAGCAGCGCCAAGTTTTTTTTATAAGAAAAAGGCCGTAGCCGGATAAGAAGGGTCAATGTGCCCCCGCACGGATCATGCTCATTTTTTTTGCTTTGATTGCTATCAGTGTCACTTACAATTTAGCCAGATATTAGCCCTTAATATTGAACCGTTTTGCTGTAAAAAATAAAAATAAAATTTTCGAAAATAATTCATATCTTTTAATCGACTTAACCGATTTTGATAAAATTTTAATAAGTTGTAGATATCATTGAAACACATTTGTGGAAAATTCGGGAAAGGTATCTGATGACAGAAACGTTGATAAAAAAAATAAATAAATGTTCTTGATTTTTTTAAGTCCCGATATCTTTCTTGTACAATTACGAAAAAATTTGTATAGAATCTTGGAGTAGTTTCCTACATGTTTGAGATTCCGTCATCTCGCGCCACCGGATCAGATGGCAGCATTGACCGGGTATCGATCCGCCAGATCCGCGCGGCCGTTATCGCAAGCACGGGCGCGAGCGTCGTCGTTTCCGCTCGACAGGGACAGTAGATATATGGTCGGTGAGAGGACGTGTAACGTGTGCTATATACGTATAAGTGAGTTTGCGTATCCAAGTGCATACCGCAGCGACTGACGCTGACTAGATACCTTTCTAGAAGGTAAAGAAGACCGCTCGGATCCAGCTCAGGTACAGCATCACGACATCTCAGGCTCACCCGTGCGCGAGTGCCGAACGACACGGGTTTCACCGGCTCAAGGGCGTATCATCGCAGGGAGAGCGATTAATACAATCGGCTCGCTTATTCTCACACTAAATACATCTCATTTCCGGACTTCTCAGGTCAGACTGTACATTCAATTTACATTAAAGACTGCTCAGACTGTGCTCTGAGCTCCACAAATAAAAAGGTCATAATTTCTTTACACCTTCCACGCGCGTCCTTCTCATCCCGCTTCCATCGCCGGGAAAAACAGCGAAAACGCGAACACCTACAAGACATAATTTTATGGAAGCAATAAAATGGGTAGGCGGTACTTTGAAAAAATAAAGTATTCTTTTTTATTTTTTTTAAATATGATATGCTTTTGGTACGATCGCTATATATTTTATGTAGAATTTTGGGATCAAGAGACACGGTAGTGTCTCGCGCCAAGTACACGCGGAGCGAGACCAACCGTGACTCTTTTACGCGACGCGACGATTTGCAAGTACTCGAGATGTTGAGATCTCGATAACGAGTGAACGGATCAAGTTCTAAATAGGCTTGATCGATAGCTTGGGGTCGATTTGGGGGGGGGTCCGTTCTTTTCATTTTTCCGCTACGTGCCCTACGAGCGGAGATATTGCGAGCAAAAGTCGAAATGTGAAAATTTTATATTAAGATACTCCTACTGACGCCGATATATATATCACGTGATCAGAGATCACGTGATCAGAGAAAACGTCACTTTCACTTTTTCGCCACTGGCGGTGGCGGTGCTAGTATCGCCAGTTTCGATATTGTGCGCGCATTATTATCGATCTAGTAGGTAAATTATAGGTTGATAGACTTATCGGTCAGGAGGAAGATTTTTATATTTAAGTAAATTAGGTACCGTGTCTCTTGATCAAATAATCTTGTAATCTAATAAATAATATCATTATAATATTATTATATATATTATTATTATTATCAACCCAGCGAATAAATCCATCGAGTCGATATACAGGTTACCGACGACGAGGTCCAGATAGTGCGCTCCGTAGTTTTCGACGTCTAGGTGTATTAATACTTTGAATTTGATGTCTGCGTATCCCAGGTTGCTGATGACGAGGTCCAGATAGTGCGTTTCGTAGTTTTCGGTATCTAGGTGTATTAATACTTCGAATTCGATGTCTACGTGTCCCAGGTTGCCGATGACGACGTCCAGATAATGCGCTCCGTAGTTTTCGGTATCTAGGTGTATTAATACCTTGAATTCAATGTCTGCGTGTCCCAGGTTGCCGACAACGAGGTCCAGATAGTGCGCTCCGTAGTTTTCGACGTCTAGGTGTATTAATACTTTGAATTTGATGTCTGCGTATCCCAGGTTGCCGATGACGACGTCCAGATAATGCGCTTCGTAGTTTTTGGTGTCTAGGTGTATTAATACCTTGAATTCGATGTCTACGTGTCCCAGGTTGCCGATGACGACGTCCAGATAGTGCGCTCCGTAGTTTTTGGTGTCTAGGTGTATTAATACCTTGAATTCGATGTCTACGTGTCCCAGGTTGCCGATGGTGACGTCCAGATAATGCGCTCCGTAGTTTTCGGTGTCTAGGTGTATTAATACTTTGAATTCGATGTCTACGTGTCCCAGGTTGCCGACGACAAACAACTATAGCGCGAACTTGACGCGGGACACTAACGTGTTATGTATGTGACTGTGACAGCTGGTGACAGCGCGCTAAACGCACTGTCTGCACTGCGCGCAGTACACACACACGTATACATCGAAACTGGCGATTCTAGCAGCACCGCCAGTGTCGAAAAAGTGAAAAGGACACGATTCCAGCCAATGAAATGATAGCATGGCATGAGTGATGAGTAGACGACGTATCTTAATAAAAAAATTTTCACATTTGGACTTTGCGTCGCAATATCTCCGCTCGTAGGGCACGTAGCGGAATATTATAAGAGCAAAATTTCCGAGAGAAGCAACGTGTTGGAGAGAAGCCACGTGTTGAAGATTACGGTTCATTAAAAAGCTACAAATACTATTGATTTCTTATATTAGAAGATAAGTTATATTTCTTATATTAGAAGATAAGTTATATTAGAAGATAAGTTATAAAGTTAAATCGTTGTATTAACAAAGATTTGTGCGTAAAAATTAAGTTTATGTAAAGAAACATAGATATCAAGGATGATACTACGTCTTAAATTTATTATTAATAACTTCAGATTAATTATTAAAAATTTCAGATTAAGATGCGTAACACTACAAAAAAGCATGATATCTGTACAAAATTACCTTTTTTAAAAAAAAGGTAAAAAAAGGCGCCAAGTACACGCATAGTAGTATATATGTATTATGTTGTTACCTAAAAAAAAAAAAAAAAAAGTGGTAGTATTATACCTTCAAATAGCTTTACCCTGTACATACTGTTTATAAAATACGTAATACTACAAAAAGGCGTGATATCCGTACAAAATTACCTTTCTTAAAAAAAAGGTAAAAAAAGGCGCCAAGTACACGCATAGTAGTGTATATGTTGTTACCTCGAAAAAAAAAGTAGTAGTATTATACCTCGAAAAAACCTAATTACAATTACAAAAAAGAAATGATATCTTTGTAAATTACAGCGCCAATTACAGAGAGAACATATATATTGCCTTAAAAAATAATTGTTGCACTACTTTGAAAAATCTTTACATTGTGTCAATTAGAAAAAGAATGTATGATAACAATTTTATAAGATTAAAAAATTTTATTTAAATTTAACAAGGGAATACAAGATATTTAAATACAAAGTTTACATGTATTTTTTAGTGGTCACAAAGAATTACAGAGATAACAGTACAAAATAAAAATATTTTATTAAAATATTTAATCTAACGAGAGAATACAAGGTATTTAAATACAAAGTTTATATATGTATTTTTCAATAGAATAAAAGATTTAATCACAAAGAATTACAGAGGTAACAGTACAAAATAAAAATATTTTATTAAAATACATAAATTTTTCTTGTAAAAAAACTTGGCGCTGCTAGACCTCGAAATTGTAAATAAATAAGGACAACAATAAATAAAAATAATTTAGAGAAGAATGCGACAGAAGTAACAAAATGATTATCAGCGTGGTGTGTATGTGCGAGCGAGTGCATGTGTGTGACGATGGCGAATAATGCGGCTTGTAATTAAGTATGGGATAAGTTTATTTATTTATTTACAATTTCGAGGTCTAGCAGCGCCAAGTTTTTTTACAAGAAAAATTTATGTATTTTAATAAAATATTTTTATTTTGTACTGTTACCTCTGTAATTCTTTGTGATTAAATCTTTTATTCTATTGAAAAATACATATATAAACTTTGTATTTAAATACCTTGTATTCTCTCGTTAGATTAAATATTTTAATAAAATATTTTTATTTTGTACTGTTATCTCTGTAATTCTTTGTGACCACTAAAAAATACATGTAAACTTTGTATTTAAATATCTTGTATTCCCTTGTTAAATTTAAATAAAATTTTTTAATCTTATAAAATTGTTATCATACATTCTTTTTCTAATTGACACAATGTAAAGATTTTTCAAAGTAGTGCAACAATTATTTTTTAAGGCAATATATATGTTCTCTCTGTAATTGGCGCTGTAATTTACAAAGATATCATTTCTTTTTTGTAATTGTAATTAGGTTTTTTCGAGGTATAATACTACTACTTTTTTTTTCGAGGTAACAACATATACACTACTATGCGTGTACTTGGCGCCTTTTTTTACCTTTTTTTTAAGAAATAGTATTCTACAACAAGTAATTTTTTCAAACTAATGAAATAGGTAGGCGAATGTTTAAAAAAATAAAATATTTTTTTTTATTTTTTTAAATTATAATATGCTCTTTGTACCATTGCCATATTTTTGTTGCAGACTTTTGAGACGGTATTCTACGACGAGTAATTTTTTCGAACGAATAAAATAGGTGGAAGGTACTTAAAAATTTTTTTTTTAAATTATCATAGCTTTTTGGTACCATCGCTATATTTTTGTTTAGAATCTTGAAATAGAATCTTACAAGTAATTTTTAACAACACTGGTATCTAAAATAGTTTGTGAGTTTTGACGGTTTTTTTTATTGTGACACGCCAGTTACAAGCTGTACTTTATCGAATAATATTATATTTCATTGCATACTGTTGAAGATCTTGACTTCATGTTTACAACTGTCCGTGCCGTTTCCGCGAAGCTCTTTCTACGTTATTCCACTCCTTTTGTCTCGTCCGTACATCTACATTGTCTTATAGCGCTCTCTGCTTGTCCATATTTCCCTTTAACACGCTCTCTATATCTGTATTCTGTTATACCTCTATTCATATCTATACTTCGCTATACCTACATTTATTGCCAGGCTCACTTTATATACCTATAGCGGCTATCGCGTTTTCCACCTGGGCTGCGTTCAAAAACTTTACTCGGATGCGTCATTTTATTTTTGTTATTTACTAAAAGTTGAACAAGGACAGAACTTCGCTCGGGTGTGCATCCGAGTGAAGTTGCAGCCCTAGCTGAGCCGCATGCGCAGTAGGTCAGTCAAGCGCTCCTACGTGCGCATGGGAGGGGGTCGCATCGATCTCCGAAATCGATCGTGGCTTTTTGATTTTGGTTAATTGGTTGTCGAACGCGTCAATCGCATTTTGGCAGCTCTCTCCAAGGCTTCTCTCCATGATGTAAAAAAAAGGTGTGCCATTGCGCATAATTTCGGCTGGAGCTAAAAAAGAACCAATATGAATAGCCTTTAAGGCGGAGAATTGACTGCGACCCATGTTGAATAAATCGATCCTAGTCAGTCTTAAGGTTTGAACAAAATGCCTTTTATTCTCCTACTCGTGACAGTTACAGCGAGAGTGTTGGAACGTTCCAGCGGCGCGAGCGAAGAAGAACCATGTGTGTATATATAACACGAGACTAGCCGACGACCTCTCACGCCTGCCGGGCCGGCTCTATCTATAGTGACTAGAGAAAGCGCGAGATTCAAACTTAACACTCCCACTAATTGAGCGCTTTCTAAACGTTATCTTAAACAAAAATTTTATGTAGTGAAATCGGTGCTTACAGTATTTTACATTATATTTATTACGCCTAACTCTGTACATATAAATTGAAATCGATCGCGAGAGATAGCTTTTGTCAAGATATCGGCAAGTTGATTCTCACTATTTACATAGTGTACATCTATATCGCCACTAGCCAGTTTCTCGCGTACATAATGATAGCGAATGTCCACATGCTTGGTGCGTTTGTGGAACTCGGCGTTTCGTATCAATTTGATTGCACTCTGGTTATCGATAAAAAGCGATGTCGGTCCTTCTACACGTCCCTTTATGTCTTGTAGTAACCGACGTATCCATACAGCCTCTCTTGTCGCGCAAGAAGCAGCAATGTATTCCGCCTCTGTGGTCGACAGTGAAACTGTCGGTTGACGCTGACTGCTCCAAGTCACTGGTCCATTACTCAGCTTGAAAATGTAGCCTGTGGTAGATCTTCTCGTATCCATGTCACCGGCAAAATCAGAGTCTGAGTATCCCTCCAGTGCACTTGGCCTCTCAGTTTTCGTGTACATTATTCCGTGGTGTTTGGTTCCTTTGAGGTACCTTATTATTCTCTTGACTGCATTCCAGTGTGCTTTGTTGTGTCTGTCTAGATATCTGCTCACGACTCCCACTGCAAATGCGATGTCAGGCCTTGTGACGATTGCGGCAAACATCAAGCTGCCAACGGCTTCTCTATATTGAACTCCAATTTCTGTCTTGCAGCTGATGTCTGAAGATAAATGCGTGTGAACATCAGCTGGTGTGGAAGTTGTATTTGCATCGTCCATGTTGAACTTCTTGATTATTCGCCTGATATAGTTTTCCTGACTGATGAATATGGAGCCTTTGTCTCTGTTGCGTTTTATTTCCATTCCGACGAAACATCGTGCATTGTCTACTGTGATTTCAAAAACTTTCTCTAATTGAGACAATATGTATTGAAGGACTTCCTTGTTGTTTCCCATGATCAATCCATCGTCAACGTACACAGCGAGCAAAACTTTAGAACCGTTGAAGATCCCTATATATACGCATCTGTCTGCTTCACTCTGTGTAAATCCGAGGGCCTTCAGGAAATCGTCAAGTCGCTGATACCAACAGCGAGCGGCCTGTTTAAGGCCATACAGTGCCCTCTTGAGCTTGCATACCAGGCCAGGTTTAATTGTTATTCCCTCCGGCGGTAGCATATAGACACTGTCCTTGAGTTTACCGTTCAAAAATGCGGTTTTGACGTCGAACTGTACAATCTCGTAATCTTCTTGTACTGCGATTGCTAGCATGATCCTGATGGAGTCATACCTCACTGTCGGAGAAAAGGTGTCGGTATAATCGATGCCTTTTTTCTGAGCAAAACCTCTTGCACAGAGTCTTGCTTTGAAGAGAGGAGCTTCTCCACCAGGTTTTTGTTTTATATTAAAAACCCATCGTGAGCTTATTGCCTCCTTTCCTTCTGGAAGAGGTGTCTCCTCCCACGTCTCGTTGATTAAGAGTGCGTCGATCTCTCTTTGGATGGCCTCGCGCCACTCGTTCTTTTCGTTGCTATCTAACGCCTCTTCATATGTTTCCGGGATTCGAACATCCGCGTAATTCGCCTCGTACCGCTCCGGTTTCTTGATTGTATCTCGAGCGCGTAGGTTATATACCTCATCGTCAGTGGAATCTCTCTCGTCGATGACATCTTGTTGCTGTTTCAAGTCCTCCAACTGATCCTTCTTAGGGCTTTTATTCTTGTCGGAGTACTTTCCAGGCTGTTGACACTGTGCTTCATTTGTGTCGCTTTCGAAGATTATTTTGGCGATATTCTTCCTTTCTTCAGGCATTGCGGCGTTCTCATTAAATGCGACATTACGTGAGACCTTTACTCTTTTGGTCTCAACGTCATACAGGCGATAATTGGTTGAATTCTTGTCGTAACCAACCAGTATCAACTTCTTGCTTTTCTCGGCAAGTTTATTGCGCTGTTCCTTGGGAATATGCATGTATGCTTCACATCCGAAGGTTCTGATATGGTCCAGGATGGGCTTCTTCCCCGTCCAGAGTTCGTAGGGCGTTGAATTCGGTGCTTGCGATGTTGCAGTCCTATTCAAGATGTACACTGCTGTATTTACAGCCTCCGCCCATAGGTATAACGGAACATCTCTAGCATACAGCATTGACCGGGCACTTTCCACAATTGTTCGCATGTCTCGTTCTGCTCTCCCGTTTTGCTCGGGAGTCGCTGGAGCAGTTGTCTCTAATTCTATTCCGCACCGCGAAAGATAAGCCCTAAAGTCTTCGTTACAGTATTCGCCTCCATTATCTACATGCAATATTTTTACAGAATTACCGAACTTATTCATTGAAAGTCTATTAAACTCCTTAAAACATCCCAAAGTATCGCTTTTATGTTTGATGAAGAAAACTACTCTATATCCCGAGAAATCATCTTTGAATGATACAAAGTATCTTGCGCCTTGAACAGATGGTACAGACATTAGTCCACAGAGGTCACTATGAATAAATTCTCCGACCCTTGCTTTAATATGCTTCGATGGAGAAAAAGACAACTTATGCTGCTTTCCGTACATACAGGCTTCACAGAAAAATTTTTCGACATCTGATAACTCTACGCCTTTAATCAAATTCTTTGAAACCATCTCTTTAATAGACTTTATGTTTAAATGACCCAATCTCTCGTGCCATCTGCGTAGGCTCTCTCCTGATACTACGTTTGCTTCCTGGACGACGACTGTGCTAAACTGCATGTGATACAAATTATTTTCATTACGCACCGCAGAAGCAGTAAGCCTATTGTTTTCAAAAATGTTTGCGTAAATATTCTCTTTAACAATCTTCATACCTTTCTTCGCAATAATCCCTTCTGAGAACAAATTCTTATTCAGATTTGGGACGTATAACACATCAGCAATAACCGCATCATACCATTTTCCATTAACAAGCTTTCTTATTTTGGCGTTACCCTTTCCTTTTATAGCCAACTCTTGTCCGTTACCTAGAACAACAACAGTATTATTACTTATTTCTTGGAAATCATGTAAGAAATCCCGACGATACGTCATATGAGATGTAGCGCCACTATCAAATACCCATACTTCATTATCTAAGTTGAGCGGTTCCTCGGTTACATTGCTCTCGCATACGTTAAATGCAGAATAACTTCCTTGCTGTGAATTATGATGCGATTTTTGCTGTGTATCATGTTGCTCCTTATTTCTAAATTTTCTTTCTCCGCGACATTCTTTAGCAAAATGTCCCTTTTTCTGGTGTGACGTGACATTTGTCTCGTCCTCCACCCAGACGGTAGCTCGGCCGAGGGGAAGGTCGGGGATGGCGCCTCGGCACAAGTCGGGGAAGGGCCGCTTGCGTTAACTAATCCTTTTGTAGTTAAGTCCCGCAGGGGTGACAGGTGGTGCCGGAGCGGGGGATCATGACCGAGTGTAACGACGAGAAGTCGCAACGAGGGAGCGACGGGCGCTCGGAGGACTTGCGGCGGAGTGGTCGACCGACGGGCGGGCCACCGGGCCCGGCCGCCGGAGTAGCGCCAGGAATGCCTCGCCCAGCAGTATGGCCCCGCCGCAGCATGACCAGGGGCGCACCACCGCGACTGCAGCGCGGGTGGATGGCCCACCCACATCACCCCACGGCGCCCAGAGGGCCGAGCGGCGCCGCCGCGGCCTGGCCAGCCGGGCGGGAAACCGCGAAGGGCCCGCGGACACGACAGCAGCCGATTCAAACGGGCCGCGGGAAAATGGCGGAAATCGTCTGCAGCGTCGCGAGCAGGGCGACACGCACGACCAATCGGCGGGGCGGAAGATTCGCGAGCTTGAGGGCGCGAGTGCGGGGGCCCGGCACGGTCCCGCCGAATCGACCACTCCTCACTGTCGATCGAGCCGCTGACGAGGAGCCACCCCAGGACGAGCGCCCTGACACCGCCGAGCAGCAGCGAGCCGCGGATTTTGTAAGATCTCCACTCCGGCGCTACCACGTAGGCTAGGGCTCGATCTCGGTCGCGACCCGGCAAGTGAGTGATCGTACCGTTTAGATTACCGCGTGCATTGTAGATACCGGCTCCCGTCGTCGTGGGTGCCGGTTAACTTGCCGCGATCATTGACCGGAAGTCGCGGGCACGTGGCCGGCCGAGATCGTAGCCGAGACTATTATAGAAAGCCCTCCTCGATACCCCGCTGGCGGTCGGCAGTCAATTTGCGCGTGTGATTCGTATTCGAGATTGTAAATTCGGTGTTGTGTCTTCGAGATTCGGAATTATTGTGGCGTGTTCGGTTCTCGTGATTGATATTGTCGCGTTGCGCCTTCGGGCGCCCGGGTGTTGGCCGTGCGCGGAGGAGTATCGTGCGCCTCGAGAGACCGAGAGCTTCGCGGATATTTTGTGCCGCGAACGCGAGCAAGTGTCGGCGAGCTCGCTCGGGGAAGAATTCGCGAGCGCATGGCGGTACGGTGCCGCGCAACGGCGGGCAAGTCTTTCGTGCATTACAAGTGAGTCGAGATTGTTCGTGCGTTACGTGTGAGTCGAGATTGTTACGGGAGTCAAAGTATATCGAGTTATCGAGTCGGGATTCTCGCGCCTGACGTATCAAGATCTTCGGGAGTATCGGATCGAGACGGCTGTACGTCCTCGAGAAGGGGAGCCTCGCGAGCGTGAAAGCCACGTACCTAGCGCGGGCGCTTGCCGCCCTTTCGGCTACCGTGTTGCTACCGACCACCTGAGCGTTGATCTGATTCTCTTAATTAAATACACTTGATTGTTACTGTTTATTTGACTGCATTTATTTGTGCCGATTGCGTTACGTCCACTCTCCACCCCTACCTTTACCACACGGAGCTACGCCCTGAGCTTGCGTCGAGGCCGGGAGGACGGGTATTTCCGAGACGTGGTGCGCGTCTATAATCGCACCTGGCGCCCAATAAAAGAAAAAGGTACCGCCTCAGAGCCAAGGTACCAAACTCGCGGTAAGAGAATTAATATCGTCAGCCTCCCTGAGCTATCGTCTGGTGATCAGACGATTAATTTGCAGCTGCGCCTCCTCGGCTGGCGAGACCGAGGAAAATCGGGTTGCACTGGCAATTATAACAGGTTATTTTTGATTTGTCAAATTTCGCTCGCTGTTTATTTTCTCCTCGAGTAGCGGATTTATCCTTATTTGACGAAGCGGCAAGGGCGACTTCGGAGCTATCGGACGCGCCTAGGCTTGCATCTTCGTCTAACAAACGCGACGTTAAATTTTGGATTGTTTGCTTCGATTCGTCTAACGATAGCCACGCTTGGCGGAAGCTTCTAAATCTAGGAGGCAAACTACCTAATATTTTAGTCATTATTGCTATTTCACTTAAATTTTCGCCCGTATCTTTAACCTGTCGTGCGAGATTTTCCACCTTCGCGATATGCTGCGCTATCGAATCATTAACCTCCATTTTATACTGAGAAAATCTTTCATGCGCTATCATTTTATTCATGTCCGATTTCTGTTCATAAATCGCGTCTAACTTATCTAATATCTGCTTGGATGACTGACAATTCTCGATGAGGGTGATCTGGGAGTAGTCCATCGCCGATGTTAGCAGGAACATGGCATACGCGTCGTCCCTGATCCATTTCTTCTGCACATCTCCGACCGTCGGCGGCTTTACTTCTATCCCTTTAGCAATCTCAAAGAGGCCTTTTGCGCGTAAGGCACAGCTCAACTGGAACTTCCATTGGTGATAGTTTCTGCCATCAAACTTTCCGACGGATGCCACGTCGATCTTGTCCGACATTTTGATGCCTTGTATGATCGCCACGTGCCACGCGAAACTTAATGCGCTTGCACGTACTTCGACACAGGTTATCCAGTTGTCTCTACTCCTTGCAATTTTACGTCTGCGAGATTAACTTTATGCACAATGCGAGCAACCTGGGCCCATAACCTGTTGAATAAATCGATCCTAGTCAGTCTTAAGGTTTGAACAAAATGCCTTTTATTCTCCTACTCGTGACAGTTACAGCGAGAGTGTTGGAACGTTCCAGCGGCGCGAGCGAAGAAGAACCATGTGTGTATATATAACACGAGACTAGCCGACGACCTCTCACGCCTGCCGGGCCGGCTCTATCTATAGTGACTAGAGAAAGCGCGAGATTCAAACTTAACAACCCATTTATTAATATCTTCGATACCGGCTTCGGTGTTCTCCGGTAACAATGAACGTGCATTCACACGCGCCGCGTTACACGTAACAAGATCGGTTAATGAGGAAACACTTTTTTTCACGTTACAGATAGCATTGTCTCGCGAGCCTTTTTCTCTCGAGTTCCACCGTTCATTCAGATATTCCGACGAGTTGCCGGCTGCCGTGTCGGGAAGCTTCGAAACCGCCAGATATTTGCACAATCCGACAATAATCTAGTCTCGAGTAAACTTGACGGGAAACATACGGACGCGTAATACGATCCTACGCTTGAAAAACGGAAGAAAACAGGTCCGAAACAATCGATTCTGATGCCGTTTTTATCGAAGGAAGTAGAGCTGCAGAGTGAAACGAGTCAAACTGAAACGCGATAACGCGATAACGCAACAAGCCCACTTGCAAGTGAAATGCGCTCCAACTTTATGTGGAGAAACAAACTGTACGTTTTGTAATGCAGCGGACGACTGCGCATCCATGGGACTGGTACACCTTTGTATTTACATCATACTCCTCTCTAGCTCACTCGAGCGTTCCCTCTTCTCGGCTCACCTGAGCATTTCCCTTACCTTCTTGCTCACCTGAGCTTTCTACCCGGGTCGCTGGCTTACTTGTTCCTTTTCAATATATAATTATTAATACAGTTTTCTCATCTCTGTACATTAATATTTTTTTTTTTTAGAATTACTTGTATGTAAAATATGTCGACGCATGTCGAAAGATACAATCCGAAGTGCGCGATATGTAGTCGGTTGGTGCATAAAATACCAGGCACTAGGAAAATAATAGCATTATTAGATGAGGCAGCTTTCTTTTCAAGAGATTCATCGCAATCTCTTATTGTTAGTATTGACGATATTATTTGTGGCTATTGTCGGGTGGTTGCGTATAAACGATGCAGAACAGATGATTCCAATAATCGAGATGAGCTGGAAGAATTATCTCAGAGCTTATCGCAGAGTTCTGTCACTGATGTATCTGCATCTCAGTTTAGTCAGATGGACCCAACCTTCTATACTGAATTACCAACTAATTCTGAAGAATGTACAATTGAATACATAGAGATTGAAATTCCTAGAACGGTATCTACTCATAAGTATTGCTGTTTATGTACTGGAAAAAAAAAATTGAGAATAGTTCCACAAGAAGCCCGAATACAGTCATACATCAAACGGAGAGTTTATATTCCGGAAGGAAATCGATGCTGTGAACATCACTTGATTAAAAATCGTTTATATGATGATGATCTGAATCTCTTAAAAGTCTTTTCTAATTCGTCATTAATGAAAACAGAAGAGGTGAAAAACATCTTTGATTGTTTATCAAATGAATGTGATTTAACATTATTTGACAAAATCGGTAATTATAATTTATCTGAAGAGCAGATTCGTGTATTCACAGGACTAACTTGGGATAATATTCTCGAATTGAGAAGAATGATGATATCAATGCGTGATACGGCAGGTCGTACTGTAACTCAAGCACTGATAGTATTTTTATTAAAACTTTGATCCGGAAATTCGAATAAAATGATTGCTTCTATATTACAACTTGAAAAAGAGCAGCTAGTTTCCGAGTATTCATCCTCTGTTATTAATGCTTTCGAAACATATATTTTTCCATCTAAGTTTGGATTAATGGCAGCGTCTCGAAACGACCTAATTGAAAATAATACCACTGAAATTGTAAAAAAACTCTATGGTATTCATGATAAGTTGATACTTATCTGCGATGGAACATATGCTTATCATCAGAAAAGTTCCAACAATGAATATCAAAGAAAATCTTATTCAGGCCAAAAAAAGATGCCATTATGCAAACCGTTCACAATCTGTACAACTAATGGATTCGTAGTTGATATGTTGGGGCCGTATCCTGCTAATGTCAATGATGCTGAAATTCTACGACGTGTAATAGAAAACCCCAACGGTTTGTGCAATTTATTACTTCCAAGTGATATTTTCGTTGTAGATCGGGGTTTTCGCGATGTAAAGTGCCATTTAGAATCTAAAGGATTTCGGGTGTTAATGCCAGCATTAAAAGGTGCACGCCATCAATTGACTACATGCGAATCCAATGAGTCGCGTTTTGTAACGAAAATTCGTTGGGTAGTAGAGGCGGTACACGGAATGATTAAACAGAAAAATCGCCTTCTTGATCAGAAGTTCGATAATAAAATGCTTCCTAAGATAGGTGTATTGTATCGAATAGCATCGTTTCTTTTGAATCAATTTGGAAAGCGATTAAATTCTGACGACCAAATATCATCTGAGGTTGTTGAACATATGATTGCACGAAAAGACATCGAGAACACTTTGGCTATTATGGTTGAAGAGAATGGTTGGTTTCGAAAACGAATGCCTTTTCAAAGTATTTCCTCCAATGACTTGCTTAACTTCCCGGAACTAACAGAAATTGATTTGAAAATATTATTCACCGGAACTTATCAGTATTCGCAGGCGATTTCCTACTTGGGAGAAATTCTAAATGAAGATGGTAGTTTGAATTTGCAGTTCCTCAAAGACCAGTCCAATGTACTCAAACTTCAAGTACAGTCCCGTCACATATCTAGGAAAGTGTATCGATGCTTTATTGAATATACTCCTGATAGTATTGGTTATTCCGGAATAAAAAGATATTTTTGTGAGTGCGCCAATAGACGAAGAACAGTTGGCTGCTGTTCGCACATTGCTGCAATTATTTATTATTTATCTTACGGACGATACTTATCAAAAATTCCGAGACCAGCCCAACACTTATGTACACTTTTTAAAACAGACGGCATCACGCCTATTGTTAATGCAGATAGTGATGAAGATTAGTCCATATAAATATAACTGTAAATAATAGTATGAGAGTAATTATGTAAACGAATGTGTATGTGTACTTCATTATTTTGAGTGTTTGTGTAGTGTGTACGTGTATGTGTATGTGTATTTCGTTAATAAACATTTGATTGAATACAATTATAGTTTATTCTTTTATAATTATTTCAATTTACTTTATTTTATTATTTTTTTAGTACCTGCACCTATTTATTTAATTGATTCCGGAAACTTACTTGTTGTAGATTTCAATTTCAAGATTCTAAACAAAAATATAGCGATGGTACCAAAAAGCTATGATAATTTAAAAAAAAAATTTTTTTAAGTACCTTCCACCCATTTTATTCGTTCGAAAAAATTACTCGTCGTAGAATACCGTCTCAAAAGTCTGCAACAAAAATATGGCAATGGTACAAAGAGCATATTATAATTAAAAAAAAATAAAAAACAATATTTTATTTTTTTAAACATTTGCCTACCTATTTCATTAGTTTGAAAAAATTACTTGTTGTAGAATACTATCCCAAAATTCTACATAAAATATATGGCGATCGTACCAAAAGCATATCATATTTAAAAAAAATAAAAAAGAATACTTTATTTTTTCAAAGTACCGCCTACCCATTTTATTGCTTCCATAAAATTATGTCTTGTAGGAAACTACTCCAAGATTCTATACAAATTTTTTCGTAATTGTACAAGAAAGATATCGGGACTTAAAAAAATCAAGAACATTTATTTATTTTTTTTATCAACGTTTCTGTCATCACATACCTTTCCCGAATTTTCCACAAATGTGTTTCAATGATATCTACAACATATTAAAATTTTATCAAAATCGGTTAAGCCGATTAAAAGATATGAATTATTTTCGAAAATTTTATTTTTATTTTTTACAGCAAAACGGTTCAATATTAAGGGCTAATATCTGGCTAAATTGTAAGTGACACTGATAGCAATCAAAGCAAAAAAAATGAGCATGATCCGTGCGGGGGCATTGACCCTTCTTATCCGGCTACGGCCTTTATGTATTTTAATAAAATATTTTTATTTTGTATATTGTACTGTTACCTCTGTAATTTTTTGCGATTAAATATTTTAAAATACATATATAAACTTTGTATTTAAATACCTTGTATTCCCTTGTTGGGTTTAAATATTTTAATAAAATATTTGTATTTTGTACTGTTACCTCTGTAATTCTTCATGATTCAATCTTTTATTCTATTGAAAATAAACTTTGTATTTAAATATAAATAAAATTTGTTAACCTCAAAAAGAACAGTAATATTATACCTCGAAAAAACTTAAGTAACAAGTGGAAGACGTAATCTTTGCATCTCAAAAAATACACTGAGAAAAAAAAATTGTTAATCGCAAGAAATATTTAGTCTGATACGTTCAACTAAACATTTTAGTTAGTTAACTAAATATTAGTTGTATCAACAATTTATTTCGTTTTTTAAATTAAGAATTAATTAATTCAACTAATGTTTAGTTAACTAACTAAAATGTTTAGTTAAACATATCGGACTAAATATTTCTTGGGATTGACAAATTATTTTTCTCAGTGTATGTTCTCTGTAATTGGCGCTGTAATTTAAAGAGATATCATTTTTTTTGTAATTGTAATAGATCGCTTGAAGCGTGACTTATCTTTGATGAGGTAACGTAATTTTGTGAGATGTGTATCACTTGAGTTATAATTTTTTGGAAATAAAGATACTATTGCTTAGGTTTTTTCGAGATTTTTCGAGATTCAAAAATTACTTCTACCACTTGTTACTTAAGTTTTTTCGAGGTATAATATTACCACTGTTTTTTTTTTTTCGAGGTAACAACATGTACTGCTTAGGTTCTTTAGAGATTTTTCGAGATACAAAGATTACGTCTACCACTTGTTACTTAGGTTTTTTCAAGGTATAATATTACCACTGTTTTTTTTTTTCGAGGTAACAACATATGCACTACTATGCGTGTACTTGGCGCCTTTCTTGACCTTTTTTTTAAAAAAAGGTAATTTTGTACGGATATCACGCCTTTTTGTAGTATTACGCATTTTATAAACAGTATGTATAGGGTGTTATTTCGAGGTATAATACTACCACTTTGTTTTTTTTCAAGGTAACAACATAATACATATGCACTACTATGCGTGTACTTGGCGCCTTTTTTTACCTTTTTTTTAAAAAAGGTAATTTTGTACAGATATCACGCCTCCTTTTTGTAGTGTTACGCATCTTAATCTTATAAACAATATTTCTAAACCCTTTTAGTTGTACATGTTGTATATAATTTTCAATTTCGACATAAAACATAATCGCAATGTAGCATGATTAACGCTAATGCTATACGTATGTACACCACAGAAAAAAATTACACCTTATAAAGAAATGTGTCTGAAGTTATTAATATATATATATATATACATTGCCGGACATTGCTTTTATGTAAAATATGCATCTATATTATGTTGCTTGTATAAATTATTTCTTACCAACTTTTTCCAAAAATAATATATAAATATTTTTAGCACCTGTAGGCCATCGTTTCTTTTCTATAATTTTTCCATCATCAAATTCAATCCAAAATGTGTTTTCTCTACACATACTTGTATAATGACCATCTTCAATAGATGTACCCTGATGAAATATAGTATTCATTACTTTATACTGCTGTTTAGCTATCGATATCTTAGTTGTTGGTATGGCAGTTAAATTAAATGTCTGTGGTATTTTCACTAATTTATCATCCTGTGACGAGAACAAAATTAAATGAATAATAACTATTTCTTTCGTCAACGTTAATTCATTTCTAAATACTAGATTTCCTGCACAAGATTGGCATGTTTTTCCATATAATGGACCCCAATTTAAAAATGTATCCTTTAATAAATTATTAAGATTATAACTTTTCTTCTTCAAATTATTAATAGAAATTGGAGCAACTATGTTATCAGTAATATTTTTTGTCGTATAACCACATGAGTTGCTAATGCACTTAGTAGTACAAGTTACTTGATGTCCGACCAAATTTCTTATGTAATTATATTTTGTGCAAATGGCGATAAGAAATTCAAGAGCGTCTCGTTTTGCCGGTTTTTCATCATCACGACTCGTAAAGCGCTCTCCTAAATCTGTCCGTATCGCATCAGCATTCAAATTAGGTAATCGTTGGTCATATTTATGCGCTAATATACTTAAATCATCCTTATCAACTTTAAGCAACACTTTCCTAATAATACTTGACTGCAAGAAACATTGTATTACTGAATTTGCGTAGCATAAAACTCCATCTTTATTTTGCAAAACAGGTATTGGCTCAGCAGTACTTTTTCCAGCTCGTTGGTCTGACTTTTGACCGGCATTGATTGTTTTCGGCAATGTCCACGGAACATCTTTTACTTTTCGAAAACGTTTTTTCGAAATAGTAATCATTTCTGCTTGCGGTAGAAAATTTCTTAGCCGATTATATTCAACAATAGCTCTTTCACTTGCCGTTACAGATGAAGGATCAAAGTTAATTAAATGCAATCCATCCAGAGACGTTACTCGGGATAACGCAACGTATACCTGACCACAACTAAATATAGAATTGCCTATATCCATAACAGCGTTTCGCAAGCTTAATCCTTGACTTTTATGAACGGTTATGCCATAACTGAGAGTTATGGGAAATTGTTTTCTGATAACATATGCTCTCTCCATTACTTTAAACTTGACACTTACTCTTTCAATAGAATACTCCAAACCAGACGGTAAGAGAAGTTTAATCTTTTCTACACAATCAGTAGACGTATCCCGCACAACAGAAATAACTGTACCAATTGTACCATTTACGAGGCCCAAAGTGGCATCAATATTGCGTCTTATCATAACTTTCGCTCCAATTTTAATTATAATTTGTTTCGAAAGCCCAGCTGTATTAGTATTATCGTCTTCATCATCATTATCCGTCAATCGCTTTACTACTGTTCGTCTAATATATTTATTACATTCAAACGTATCTTCAGCAATTAATAATATTTCTTTCGAAGCAATACGACTTAGCATTGCAGTGTTAAGAACATCGCACAAATGACGAGTAGGCAGTAAACAAACAGTATCAGACGGCAAATTATCAATAAAATTACATAATTCGTTTAATCTTGCATCGAAAGACTGACCTTTCAATGATACTCTTTTTTTGTCGAGAATCTCAGAATCAGAAGTTGTCAATAAACCAACACGAACTCTCGAGAGTAATTCACGATAAGTTCCATCTCCTTGCTGACGCATATTGATCGTCAATTCATCATATTGAAATTTTTGCCACAACCATTCCTCATTAGTAGTCCCCACACTGCCAATATATTTATCAAATTCTGCTTTTGATAGTGGAACAAAGACAAAATTTTCACGTACAGGAGGTAATTGAAGCAGATCTCCAAATAAAAGAACATGCTTTCGACCAAAGAAATCGTCATCCATGGTATCAAATATTTGACATAGTCGTAAATGTATGTACATGAAAGTTAAATTAGATATCATTGACACTTCATCAATTATAATAAGAATAACATCTTTCAGATTTGCCCGTAAAATTTTCAAAACGTGATCAGATAATAGTGTATACTTAGGAGACTGACCATGTTCAACGGGTAAGTGAAAGACTCTGCAAGCTGTCATACCACCGACATTATACGCCGCTATACCAGTAGGTGCTGCTATAACAGTATCCTTGTTAAGATTTTGTTTTATCCAGCATTTGATTGTTTTAATTATGAAACTTTTACCAGTACCTCCTTCTCCGCTAACGTATTTTAGTAATTGTCTATCATCCGGCGATGTTACGGCGTTGATCACGTCGTCAAATACTCTTCTTTGATCTGCGTTCAGATTTGAAATCATTTCAGATACATCGACTTCCTGATCTAATTTGTCAGCAAGATCCTTAAAATCTTGCATCGCTTCGCCAGCCTCAATATTTTGAACACCTATTGGATTATCAGGATCATCTTGAGACTCATGGTGTTTTTCCAAATCATCTAAATGTTGTTCAACTAATTGCTTCGCAGTTTCAAATGCTTTTTGCACTTCCTCTAATTTTTCATGCGATATTGCAATGCTTCCGTTAGATATAACTTTCCCTTGTAAAATGCTTCTGTATATGTATCACATCCGTCTTTTAGATCTTCTATTTTCCGCCACGGTTTAAACATGAGCAATAATGAAAAGAAATAATTTTCTGGCTGCGTATTGACATTATATTTATAGTGATTAATAAGACATCTACGCCGTCGCCGTTTTAGATAATAACCATTTTCCATAGTATTCAATATTTTTACCTCGTGGTTTATTTTTCAAAATATCATACCACTGTACAAATTCATATAAAAACATAGATTCCAATTCTTTCGGTCTCCGTGGATAATGTTCATCTATTATAGATGGACAAAATATATTTGTAGAATCTTCGTCAAGAGCTTCAATTTCCTTATAAGTTTTAACTTTTCTACGTCGTATCTGATTAACGTCCAACCATTTTATAGTCGTATTTGGATCAGTCCCCCATAAAGAATTACTCAGCAATGCATCACAAGCTTCAAGAATTCCACATTCCCTATGACTCGTGGCTCGCAAAGCATATTTCCAAAGTTTTGTACACAACGATTCCTTTTTCTCATTTTTACTATCAAGGACAGCATCATTTATTTCACTTTTTCCTGGTTTATTTACGTACTTAGTGATATACCAAGTAAGCAACATGGATGATTCGCTTACATATTGTATATCGACATTTCCTTCTAATAGAGTAAGAAGAATAGGATTATAATCATTTATATTGATCTCAGCCTGTTTTCGAGGAAGATAGTAAAGCCTACTTCTATGTTTCAATCGTTTCCTACCTGCTATCGAACTTATGACATCTTTCAAAATCAACGTTTCCGTGACAGGACGAGGAAACCCGAAACGACACACACGAATTGTTTTGCGTCCTACTTTTTTAGAACGAAGACAATAATCGTTATGTTTGTGTCGTTGATGCGTATTGACTCGCCTGTATAACAATGGTAAAATCTTTGGATCTGGCATTTTACAAGTTATGTGTTGCAAAATAAATTGAGAAACTTCTTCAGCAGAAGATTTCCCAATAATTGGCGCACCTTTAATCCAAATTAATAAATGAAAATGTTGTATACCTCTACCTTGGTATTCTCGTCGCCAGAAGTAATGCGCTACTTTTCCGATCGGGTTATCTTTGGAACTGATAAAATCAAGGAATGCTTTGAATTTGGTATCAAGAAACCTTGACGTTGACAAGGGATCCTTAGCAACGAGTACACTAATGGGCGTCGAATCGTCAGGCCATCCATTTACTTCACGAAGATATGCAGCTAAGTCAGGCATCAGCCATTCAGCAGGACTCCATGTTACGAACCATGTCGCAGGTCCGTACTCTTGCGTCATACATCTTAAATTACTTCTTGGTATACGCCAGTATTGTTCCGTATTTCTTATAGTGGCGAATATTGTACTCAAGTTAGATTCTAATACATCTGTCTGTAGTGCTTTTAAATATTCCGAAGCCGTATAACGCTCAGTTGTACATAGTTTGGTAAAAATTCCACGATTTATTTGACGAAAAGTGTATAGATTGAACAGAAAAAATACGAATTGTTTATTTAATCTGAATTGTGGATGTTTGGACGTCAAACATAATTTATCAAATTCATGATCGTGGAGTTTAACCCGTCTAGCTTGGTGTCGTCCATTAATACCAAGAGGAAATAAATCTGGAAAACACAATAGATCTAAAGATCTCTCACGATTGTCCAAGGGCGTATCGGCTATTTTTAACATTTGGTATAAGACCGTATCAGTTTTACATGATTTTTTTTCATATAAAGGATAAATAGTATATTGCTCGTAATAATCATCATTAATTTCGTCAAGAACCTGAGTTAACATTGCCTTACGCTCTTTATTTAAAGTAGCGTCTGCGTTGTTTTCTTGCGTTGGACTTTTTCTACTCGATTCGCGTTCGTCATCCAAATCAGATTCAGTAGCATTTTCTGTCTCCTGTATTTCAAACTCTGGATTGATTAATGACGTTTGTAAAGAGAACTCCTTACAAGTATTTGGCAATACAATATGAGAATATAAAGGATTATGTTCTTTTAACCACACTAAAGCGTCAAAAACCTTGTTAACGTCTACCATTTCTTCCCAGATCATTTTTGATTTTGTCGGAATACCTCTAACACGTACAAAGTACAGTTCGTGATTGGTATTAATTGGATCAGTATCAGGACATATTTTGTTCAATGTTTCTTGTAAAGGTAACGGTAAATGAAACGTTCTACCTTTTACTTTTTGTGCCATTTGTCTGTGAGGCAATTTCTTGTTACTAACAGGTTTCATTGAAACGACAGTTTGAAAAGCTTTAGCTCTTTGTATGAGAATTTTTTCAAACTGGTTAAGACATGATATTACTTCAGGTGGATCATGTACAAAACGATCATTTAAAACGCAATACGCAGGTATTAATCCGTCACGGAATTTTTTTTCACAGTAATGACATATGTATCGCGGAGTAATATTATGTTTTTCTAAATGCGCCATTAAATCTCTCCAAATTGGAATATCTATTCGAGCTTTAAGCTTATTAAATTCAGAGACACTTCTTTTATATAAAAGTCTCTCACATGATGCACAAACATATCGAGGTGTGTCCATGGAGCGTTTAGTAAAAGCTTTAAATGCGTTTTTAAAGCGAGACACGATTTCATCTTCACTCAAAGTAGTACGATTCTGCTGATGTTTGTACATATATGTTTTTTGTTGTGCCGAAATTATAATTTCGTTCAACGTGTCTAAATCAACAGAAGTTAAAGCCTTCTCCAGATTTAACATTTTGTCGTATAAATTTGTCATTTGATAAATTAAACGTTTAATATATCTCACCATTGGAAAATGAGGTGATAATAATAAAACAGGAAGAAATAGAGCTTTGCAAAGAGTTGCATCAATGTAACAAGCATGTGCGTGACCCTTTCTATCCGAATTCTTTATCGTACATGTATGAATATCTGCTAACAATTGTGGTATTTTCTTTAAAGTACAGGTAAATATCGTTTTGAGGAATTTTTCATAACGATCGATTAGAATCTTCATCAACGAATCATCATAAATTTTACACAAAGCATTGCACAACCATTATTTTTTGACTCGTGCCTGTTGCAAAGGTAATACATTCATAGTTTTACCTTTCTCGTTAATTACCAACAGTTCTGATGAAGTAATGTTACGATATGTGTCGATAAAATAATTTTCGGATGAAGCTGTATGTCCCGATGTGCCACATAATGCACGTATTTTATCGTCATTTATAGAGCATTCAGCGGCAAGAGTCAAGCACACTTCTGATTTCTTTTTAAGTAAAGCTAATATTTTAGAAATTTTGCTGACAAAGCTATCTCGAATACGCATACACCAACGTAAGATTCTTTCGGCTTCTAATCGTCTTTCAGTAGAATTTTTAATATTAAGTTTGTTTTCAATGTCTTCAATTGCCACAGGAATAAGAAATTGTATGTAATTTCGTGACCAAAACTTTGCATATTTTCTAGTAATATTTTTGGCAATATCGTGATTTTTGTTTGCAAATACGTATTTAGAATTTTTTCTGTCGTAATATCGCTTATTATAAAGCCATTTACGATCAGAATATTTTCTTTGTCTATCTCGTTCTTGCTGAGAATGTATAAGATAATCTTTTCTTTTTCTATCTCGTTCTTGCTGAGAATGTATAAGATAATCTTTTCTTTTTCTATCTCGTTCTTGCTGAGAATGTATAAGATAATCTTTTGTTTTTCTATCTCGTTCTTGCTGAGAATGTATAAGATAATCTTTTCTTTTTCTAGCTCGTTCTTGCTGAGAATGTATAAGATAATCTTTTCTTTTTCTATCTCGTTCTTGCTGAGAATGTATAAGATAATCTTTTCTTTTTCTAGCTCGTTCTTGCTGAGAATGTATAAGATAATATTTTCTTTGTCTATCTCGTCCTTGCTGAGAATGTATAAGATATTTTCGCTTATTAAGGCGATTATTTGCTAAGTTGTCTTTATACTGACGTCGTCTTTTAGCACGATTGTCTTCTGAATTCTGACATCGCCGTTTTTTAGCACAATCATTTTCTAACGAGTCTTGTTCCTCTCGACAACGTTTCTTAGCGCGATTAATTTTAGTATTATTAACACAATTGTTTTCTGAATTCTGATATCGACGCCGTTTTTTAGCACGATCATTTTCTGACGAGTCCTGTTCCTTTCGACAACGTTTCTCAGCGCAATTATTTCCAGTATTACTAATGTTTTCACAGGAATCTTTCTGAGATAAACGTCTATTTATACGTAAAGCTGTCGCTTTAGCTTCTCTATCTCTTATTACTGCTAATGGAAGCACTGTCTGAACATCACTTTGTGGACCTTGAGGAAAATGTTCAATTGTATTCGATTCGAAAATCTTCAACAAATGTGAACGCATTACTCTGTAATCATATGTAACTTTGTCAGGTTTAATATCAAACAATAATGAAATCGCAAAAGCTATAGCAAAAACTCCGCAATCATTACAGTTTTCTTGATATTGCACAGTAGGAAATTCGACAGGATTGTTCTCAAAGTCGTAGTCTGGAAATAATTGTCTCAAAAATATCTCGTGATGTTCGTGCAATTTTTTTCTATTTTGTGAATCATAGATATATATTTTTGTTGTATCGTAATAACTACATACCCAATGTCCACCCTTATTATTAAGTTTTGGATCTGGACAATTGTATGGAGCTAACGAACTGTGCAATATTTGTATATGTTTTCTATCTTCTGGTATACGTTGAATAAATTCAGGCCTTTGGATTCGCCATGTTCCGACAGGTTCATAATCTGAACAACTTTCCAAAAGTGTATGGAAATGATCCATATGATTGTCCGCAATCCATCGGCCTCGAATAATTCTATCTTTTTTTTCAGGCTTTAAAATTACTTTCTTTTCTAAATTCTGTTTGGATCGCTGTCGCTTTATAATAGCGCGATTGTTTAAATCCTGTTGCTCTGCACGAGATTTTGTAGCATAATTATTTTCAGAATGTGTTTTTGCACTTTTAGCAATTGCTTCAGTTTCTGTCGCTTTTATTATCGCTAATGGAAGTACTCTTTGAGAAATAGCACATTGTGAATCTTGAGCACGATTATTTTCTGACGAATCCTGTTCCTCTCGACAACGTTTCTCAGCGCAATTATTTCCAGTATCACTAATGTTTTCACAGGAATCTTTCTGAGATAAATGTCTATTTATACGTAAAGCTGTCGCTCTAACTTCTCTATCTCTTATTACTGCTAATGGAAGCACTGTCTGAGCAACTCTTTGTGGATCTTGAGGAAAATGTTCAATTGTATTCGATTCGAAAATCTTCAACAAATGTGAACGCATTACTCTGTAATCATATGTAACTTTGTCAGGTTTAATATTAAACAATAATGAAGTCGCAAAAGCTATAGCAAAAACTCCGCAATCATTACAGTTTTGTTGATATTGCACAGTAGGAAATTCGACAGGATTGTTCTCAAAGTCGTATTCTGGAAATAATCTTTTCAAGTATTTCTCGTGATGTTCGTGCAATTTTTTTTTATTTAGTGAATCATAGATATATATTTTTGTTGTATCGTAATAACTACATACCCAATGTCCTTCTTCATTTCTTTCTTTTGGATCTGCACAATTTATTGGAGCTGACGAACTGTGCAATATTTGTATATGTTTTCTATCTTCTGGTATACGTTGCATAAATTCAGACGTTTGGATTCGCCATGTTTCGACAAGTTTATAATCTGAACAACTTTCCAAAAGTGTATGGAAATGATCGATATGATCGTCCGTAATCTATTCGCCTCGAATAATTATATCTTTTTCTTCAGGCTTTAAAATTACTTTTTTTTCTAAATTCTGTTTGGATCGCTGTCGCTTTATAATAGCGCGATTGTTTAAATCCTGTTGCTCTGCACGAGATTTTGTAGCATAATTACTTTCAAAATGTGTCTCTGCACTATTAGCAATCGCTTCAATTTCTGTCGCATTTATTATCGCTAATGGAAATGCTCTTTGGGAAACGGCACATTGTGAATCTTGAGCACGATTATTTGGTAAATTCTGTTTACATCGTTGCTGCTTTGTAGCGCGATTTTCTAAATTCTGTTTTTCTGCCAGACATTCTTTAGCGTAATTACTTTTAAAATGTCTTTTCATACGTTGAGCAGTCGCTTTAGCCTCTCTGTCTCTTATCACTGCTAATGGAAGTACTTTTTGAGGAGTAGCACATTGCAAATCCTGAGGAAAATGTTCAATAACATTATTTTCCAAAATTTGTATCAAATGTGAACGCATAAACTTATGTTCATACTTTACTTTGTCAGGTTTAATATTGAATAACAAGGAAGTAGCAAAAGCTATAGCATAAACACCACAATCTCTACTGTTCAGTTCATGTTGCACAGTAGGAAATTTGACGGGATGTTTTTCAAAGTCATGCGTTGGAAATAATCTTTCCAACAATCGCTTATGATCCTTATGCAATGTTTTATTGTTTAAGGAATCATATATAAAAATATTTTTTCTATCATAATAACTACACACCCAATGTGACGAACTATTCAATATTTGAATATGTTTTTTATCTTGTGATACAGGTTGAATCGTATCACACAATTGTATTCGCCGTGTTTCGACAGGTTCATAATCTGAACAACTTTGCAAAAGTGTATGGAAATGATCCATATGAGCATCCGTAAGACATTCGCCTCTGCTAATTATATCTCTTTCAACAGGCCGTAAAGTAATATTCTTTTTCACCGACATTTTATTAAAAATGAGCGGATTGAAAAATGTCTAGCAGCCTTTTTCGCAGGCACACAGCACCCGTTTCTTGTAGGCGCACAGCACCCGTTCCTTGCAGGCGCACAGCACCCGTTCCTTACAGGCGCACAGCACCCGTTCTTTGCAGGCGCACAGCACCCGTTCTTTGTAGGCACACAACACCCGTTTTTTTTTAAAGCACACAGTACCCGTTTTTTGAAGGTGCACAGCCACCGTTCTTTGTAGGCGCACAACACCTTTGTATCCACACACAACACTTGTTCTATACAGATACAGCAGTTGTATGTAAAAAAGTAATGAAAAAAAAAATACTTACCTTACTAAAATTCTTCTGGAACCCTTGTAAATCCTATTGTATAAAAACAAAAAATCCATTTTGTAATTTTTTTCAAAATGGACAACAAAATAAAATGTAAAATATCTTATAAAGTAATCATCTTTTATTCACTTTTCGATAACTTTACCTTCATACTTTTATACATGGAATAATAAAAGAAATCGAATAATATTAATTTTTACATTTGTAAAATTCAATAAGTCTACAAAATGCAATAAATCGAAAAGCAAATACTTTACAAGATATTTTATATTTTTTATTAAAAATACAAAATTTAAAATACGCAATAAAAAGTGGGAGTTTCTATTTAAAAAATTCAAGGTGACGTAACGTTGGCATCACTACCTACGACCAAACTGATAAGACTAGTAAATAGATAACACATATGCAGAAATTAAGTGCTCTTTATCTGCTAATTATGTGCTCTATTTACGATTTTTGTGCTTGAGCGGTTTCACAGAAAATCACAATAGAAATTGGATGTACTGGCTTAATGTAAGCTAGTACCCCCATTCATTAAAATTACATATAAAATAAAAGACTCAATATGCTAGAATTATGTGCTTTTTATATGCTTTCAAATGCCTCAAACAAAATTAGTCTATCTACACTCCTCACAAAAATTAAAGGAACACTTAAATTTTTTTTAAAACTAGGCAAAATTTGAGCAGCTGTATCTTTGTTAAAAATAAACGAAATTTAAGTTTTAAAAAAGGGTTTTAAAGCTTGAAATCTCTACTTTCAGAAGATTACTATTTTCTTTTAGTTTTTGTAAGTTTGGTAATTTTTACATATAGAAAATCACGACCTGGACAAAATGGGAAATTTTCTTCTCACTTTGTGGGCCTGTTACGTGCCCAAAAAAATTCTGCGAAACTTTTTGACTTTCCAGTGTAAAAGCTCGAAGTTTTCCCTACAAAATCTTTTTTTGAAAATGTTTCTACGATTTTTTGTTATTGAGTTATCGCGGATTGAATAAGAAATGAGCATTTTGACTTTGATTGCTCATAACTCCGTTAAAAATCATCGTACCGCAATTCACAAAATGGATTTTTAAAGCTAAAACTTTGCTCTATCAAGTGGTATAATCGCCAATTTTTTCATCAAGATTTTTGGATACATAACAAGTGAGTAAAAATATTGTAAAAATTTGCAATTTTTTACTTTCTTATTTAGATCCAAAAAACAATTGTGCAGAACAACAACAAAAATTTAATCTTTACGTTTTTTTGTACTTTTAAGTATCCTCATTTAAAAAAAATTTGCCGAATAGCTATGAAATTTTCTTCATGGTGGCCACTATGGTTTTACGGGGCAAAACGTACAAAAAATTGTGAAATCGCTTAATTTCAGTAAAAATCAAGGAAAAAAATTAAAAATAACGTTTGGCGGACATTAAAAAACTGTTTTCAATTACGCTGACAATACATTGAAGATGAGTAAGTGTCAGGATAAGCTAGAAAGACTTTCTTTTATAAAAAATTAATGTTTTGTGTTTTAAAAATTTAAAAAAATACCGCCGGCATTAGCGTTACCCAAAGCATACGAGGAGGTTGCCCGGTCGGATTTACGCTTTGTTAGGCGCGCGTGCGCGTGTGTGTGTGTGTGTGTATGTGTGTCATTCAGCTGAGACCCTGCGACTCGTCATTTTCGCAGTATTTTATGACTCCAAACTCATTTATGACTGTGTGTGCGTGCGCCTGCGCGCGCGCGCGTATGTATGTATGTATGCATGTGTACGTATATATGCGTACATGCGTGCGTGTGTGGATGAGTGGATAGATGGTCATAGGTGATAAAATAAATTTTTTCAAATTTATACTAGTATAAGCTAGAAAGACTTTTTTTAATAAAAAATTAATGTTTTGTGTTTTCAAAATTTGGAAAAATTCATTTTACCACCTACGACCATCTATCTATTCACCCATACACGCAAGCATGTACATACGCACACACGCATACGGAACACACACATACATACAAACACGCGAGTGCGCGCGCACGCATACACAGTCATGAATGAGTTTGGAGTCATAAAATACTGCAAAAGTGACGAGTTGCGGGGTCTCAGCTGAATGACACACATACACACGTACGCGCACGCGCGCATAACAAAGCGTAAATCCGACTGGGCAACCTCCTCGTATGCTTTGAGTAACGCTAATGCCGGCGATATTTTTTCAAATTTTTAAAACACAAAACATTAATTTTTTATAAAAGAAAGTCTTTCTAGCTTATCCTGACACTTACTCATCTTCAATGTATTGTCAGCGTAATTGAAAACAGTTTTTTAATGTCCGCCAAACGTTATTTTTAATTGTTTTCCTTGATTTTCACTGAAATTAAGCAATTTCACAATTTTTTGTACGTTTTGCTCCGTAAAACCATAGTGGCCACCATGAAGAAAATCTCATAGCTATTCGGCAAATTTTTTTTAAATGTAGGGTACTTAATATTTTTACTCACTTGTTATGTATCCAAAAATCTTTATGAAAAAATTGGCGATTATACCACTTGATAAAGCAAAGTTTTAGCTTTAATAATCCATTTTGCGAATTGCGATACGATGATTTTTGCTTCCTCATAGAGGAAGCTTTGTTTTCGTAAATTTCGTATATGAACCTTTGATTGCGTATAAAGTTGGGTCTAGTTAACCAAATTTAAATGAATTATATATGAAACAGGGGTAGAAAAAACCAAAGAAAAGATTGTTTTTTGAGTTTTTGATGCCAATATGTTCTGAGTGTTGTAAAACGTTAAAATATCGCCTAAAAAAAATGTCCGTATGTGTGTGTGTGTGTGTGTGTGTGTGTATGTGCACATTTGATGTTGTGGTTGCTCTAACTTCCGCAAATATTGAGATATCGGGCTGTTTTTTTTTTAATCGATAGAGTATCATTCAAGGAAGGTTGGTATTGAATTTGGCGATGATCGGTAAAAAGGTTCTTTTTTAAAAAAATTTAGAATTTTTTTAGAAATACCCGTGGTTGCTCTAACTTTTGTAAATTTTGAAATATTGGACTATTTCTAATTTTATTATATTCTTCAGTCTTTTCTACCCCTATTTCATATATAATTCTTTAAAATTTGATTCATCAGTTTTCGTGTTAAACACATTTGAAATTTCGGAGAATTTGTACATACATAGAAACTTTATAAAGCTGGGTCTAATCAATAAAATTTTAAATAATTATATATAAAATAGTGGTATAAAGTTGCTAAGAATATAATAAAACTATAAATAGCCCGATATTTCAAAATTTGTCACACATATTTCACATATAAAAAAATTATAGACCTTTGATTGTGTATAAAAATGGATCTCTTTCTAAGGAGAACAGTTAGAACATCTTAAGTCTCAATAAATGAGACATCAAAAAATGATGTTTTAGGATAATAAAAAAGTGTGCAAGTAGAAACTTGCACATTGCTTCCTCACAGTTCTTAAGTGTGCAAGTAAAAACTTGCACAGTGCTTTCTCATAGTTCTTAAGTGTGCAAGTAGAAACTTGCACAGTGCTTCCTCATAGTTCTTAAGTGTGCAAGTAGAAACTTGCACATTGCTTCCTCATAGTTCTTAAGTGTGCAAGTAGAAACTTGCACATTGCTTCCTCAGAGTTCTTAAGTGTGCAAGTAGAAACTTGCACATTGCTTCCTCATAGTTCTTAAGTGTGCAAGTAGAAACTTGCACATTGCTTCTTCATAGTTCTTAAGTGTGCAAGTAGAAACTTGCACATTGTTTTTAAGTGTGCAAGTAGAAACCTGCACATTGTTTTAAAGTGTGCAAGTAGAAACTTGCACATTGCTTTCTCATAGTTTTTAAGTGTGCAAGTGGAAACTTGTACATTGCTTTATCATAGTTTTAAGTGTGCAAGTAGGAACTTGTTTAAGTGAGCAAGTAGAAACTTGGACATTGCTTTCTTTTAGTTTTTAAGTGTGCAAGTAGAAACCTGCACAATGTTTTAAAGTGTGCAAGTAGAAACTTGTTTTAAGTGTGCAAGTAGAAACCTGCACATTGCTTTCTTATGGTTTTGAAGTGTGCAAGTAGAAACCTTCGCTCACAAAGCTTCCTTTATGAGGAAGCCAAAACAAATAAATACTAATAATTATACATTGAATAAAATACAAGCTTCCTCATAGAGGAGCTTTGTGAGCGAAGGTTTCTACTTGCACACTTCAAAACCATAAGAAAGCAATGTGCAGGTTTCTACTTGCACACTTAAAACAAGTTTCTACTTGCACACTTTAAAACATTGTGCAGGTTTCTACTTGCACACTTAAAAACTAAAAGAAAGCAATGTCCAAGTTTCTACTTGCTCACTTAAACAAGTTCCTACTTGCACACTTAAAACTATGATAAAGCAATGTACAAGTTTCCACTTGCACACTTAAAAACTATGAGGAAGCAATGTGCAAGTTTCTACTTGCACACTTTAAAACAATGTGCAGGTTTCTACTTGCACACTTAAAAACAATGTGCAAGTTTCTACTTGCACACTTAAGAACTATGAAGAAGCAATGTGCAAGTTTCTACTTGCACACTTAAGAACTATGAGGAAGCAATGTGCAAGTTTCTACTTGCACACTTAAGAACTCTGAGGAAGCAATGTGCAAGTTTCTACTTGCACACTTAAGAACTATGAGGAAGCAATGTGCAAGTTTCTACTTGCACACTTAAGAACTATGAGGAAGCACTGTGCAAGTTTCTACTTGCACACTTAAGAACTATGAGAAAGCACTGTGCAAGTTTTTACTTGCACACTTAAGAACTGTGAGGAAGCAATGTGCAAGTTTCTACTTGCACACTTTTTTATTATCCTAAAACATCATTTTTTGATGTCTCATTTATTGAGACTTAAGATGTTCTAACTGTTCTCCTTAGAAAGAGATCCATTTTTATACACAATCAAAGGTCTATAATTTTTTTATATGTGAAATATGTGTGACAAATTTTGAAATATCGGGCTATTTTAACGGAGTTATGAGCAATCAAAGTCAAAATGCTTATTTCTTATTCAATCCGCGATAACTCAGTAACGAAAAATCGTAGAAACATTTTCAAAAAAAGATTTTGTAGGGAAAACTTCGAGCTTTCACAGTGGAAAGTCAAAAAATTTCGCAGGATTTTTTTGGGCACGTGAGGACAGGCCCACAAAGTAAGAAGAAAATTTCCCATTTTGTCCAGGTCGTGATTTTCTATATGTAAAAATTACCAAACTCACAGAAACTAAAAGAAAATAGTAATCTTCTGAAAGTAGAGATTTCAAGCTTTAAAACCCTTTTTTAAAACTTAAATTTCGTTCATTTTTAACAAAAATACAGCTGCTCAAATTTTGCCTAGTTTTTAAAAAAATTTAAGTGTTCCTTTAATTTTTGTGAGGAGTGTATAATAGTTTAAAAGATATATTACTGATATAAGAATAAAGTATCAGTTAAAATACAGAAAGTAAAATAATTCTTGTCTTAAAATATTTCTCGATTAATATGTTCTTGAAAAAATGTTTCTTAATTCATATGCTTTTGAAATATGCACAATGATATTTTTGTGCTCATCTCTTTTGATCGATAAATCTCCCCGAATGTGAGCACCATCATACAGAAATACCAGCCAAAGGGGATGAGCACGAAAAATCTCATTGTGCATATTTTAAAAGTACATAAATTGTGGAACATTTTGAGACTAAAACCAATTCGCTATCTGTATTTGAACTGGTACTTTACTCTTGTACGTATGGAGTATTCACGTTCAGCTCGGCCAAAGAGGATAAGCATGGAAATCTCATTGTGCATATTTTAAAAGCACATAAATTGTGGAACATTTTAAAACTAAAACCAATTCGCTATCTGTATTTGAACTGGTACTTTACTCTTGTACGTATGGAGTATTCACGTTCAGCTCGGCCAAAGAGGATAAGCATGGAAATCTCATTGTGCATATTTTAAAAGCACATAAATTGTGGAACATTTTGAGACTAAAACCAATTCGCTATCTGTATTTGAACTGGTACTTTACTCTTGTACGTATGGAGTATTTACGTTCAGCTCTGCCAAAGGGGATAAGCACGGAAATCTCATTGTGCATATTTTAAAAGCACATAAATTGTGGAACATTTTGAGACTAAAACCAATTCGCTATCTGTATTTGAACTGGTACTTTACTCTTGTACGTATGGAGCATTCACGTTCAGCTCGGCCAAAGAGGATAAGCATGGAAATCTCATTGTGCATATTTTAAAAGCACATAAATTGTGGAACATTTTAAAACTAAAACCAATTCGCTATCTGTATTTGAACTGGTACTTTACTCTTGTACGTATGGAGTATTCACGTTCAGCTCGGCCAAAGGGGATAAGCATGGAAATCTCATTGTGCATATTTTAAAAGCACATAAATTGTGGAACTTTTGAGACTAAAACCAATTCGCTATCTGTATTTGAACTGGTACTTTACTCTTGTACGTATAGAGTATTCACGTTCAGCTCGGCCAAAGAGGATAAGCATGGAAATCTCATTGTGCATATTTGGGGAACACATAAATTGAGGAACATTTTAAGACTAAAACCAATTCGCTATCTATATTTTAACTGGTACTTTACTCTTGTACATATGGGATGTTCATGTTCGGGTTGGCTGAAGGGGATGAGCACGGAAATCTCATTGTGCATATTTCGAAAGCACATAAATTGAGGAACATTTTAAAACTAAAACCAATTTGCTATCTGTATTTTAACTGGTACTTTACCCTTGTACTTATAAGGTACTCACGTTTGGATCGATTGAAGAGGATAAGCATGAAAATTTAATTGTGCATATTTCGAGAACACATTAATCAAGGAACATTTTAAGACAAGAATTATTTTACTTTCTGTATTTTAACTGATACTTTACTCTTATATCAGTAGTATATAAATCTTTTTCAAACTATTACAGATAGACTAATTTTTACAGATAGACTAATTTTTTTTGTTTTGCATAGTAAAAAAGAAGCAACAATAAATTCGATTCAATTCACGGCCTTTTTAAGAAATAAATATACATCATTTGTATAATTCAATTAAAAAGTTAACAGGATTTATTTAACAAGCAACATCAATATAATATGCACAATTATAGTTTTATAAATATAGTCGCAACCATTATCACCGCCATGGTCGAAAATAATTAATTAATTGTAGTGACTCCGCGTTTTTAAAAAAATACTAGAATTTCAAGAAAACGAGACTATAATTCTATCTTGTAAAAATAATTGATTTAAGAAGTTTCTATTTTTATTATCACGCGATATTTGGAACACCTTTATAATTATTGACATATATTTTAGTGTAAAATATGATGATTTTTATTACAGATGTATTTTTGTCGGAATGTACATTAAAAGAATGTTCTAAGCTTTATGGGCAATAAAAAAGCTTTGTGTGCAATAAAATAAGTTATCATTATATATACAGGGTGTATCATTTTAAGTGATTTAGCTGAATATCTCTTAAAGTAAAAGAGATTGGAAAAATTGTTTCAGACAAAAGTTGTTTGGTTTGAAGGGGGACATAAGATGATGTCATTGGTTTGACCTTGGATGGTCGTTTAAAGCTCACGTAAACGACACCTTTAACTTCTTAAATGGAAACCCCTATTTTTCAATACATATTCTTGTAGCTTATGTCGAGAGCTTCCCAAAACACTATAATAAAGTATTCTTTCATTAAGAACTTTTGGAATTATAAGGCTTGAAAGTTCTAGTATTTTGACATAAAATACAAAATATCTTGTAAAACATTAAGTTTTTGGTAATGTTACCTTACTACTTTTATGCACAGAATAATGAGACGAATCAATTGGCATAAAAAAAAGACAGTTGCTTTTAAGAAAAAGTATGCAGATGCGTGTTGCAAATTACATATTTTTTCTTAAAGGAACCATGTTTTTTTTTCATACCAATTGATTCGTCTCATTATTCTGTGCATAAAAGTATTAAGGTAATATTACCGAAAACTTAATGTTTTACAAGATATTTTGTATTTTATGTCAAAATACTATTACCGTAAACTTAATGTTTTACAAGATATTTTCAAGATATTTTGTATGATATTTTTTATGTCAAAATACTAGAACGTTCAAGCCTTATAATTCCAAAAGTTCTTAATGAAAGAATATTTTATTATAGTGTTTTGGAAAGCTCTCCACATAAGCTACAAGAATATGTATTGAAAAATAGGGGTTTCCATTTAAGAAATTAAAAGTGTCGTTCACGTGAGCTTTAAACGACCATCCAAGGTCAAACCAATGACACCATCTTATGTCCCCCTTCAAACCAAACAACTTTTGTCTGAAACAATTTTTCCAATCTCTTTTACTTTAAGAGATATTCAGCTGAATCACTTAAAATGAAACCCCCCTGTATAATAATATTATGTAAATATTACAATAATATTTGAAATGGAATAGTGAGAAAATATGTTTAATATTTACAAATGTGTATTTTGATTGATAAACTTTAAACTCTTATTGACAAATTACAGCCTTTCACTTATAAGCTATTATTATAGCCTTGATAGTTTGATATAAAATGTTGTTACACAAAGCTTAGAACATCTTATACAACAATGCAGCTTCCGAAAGACAAATATATCTGTAATAAAAAATTATATTTAACATTTTTGTTCGTTTTCAAGTAAAATAATAAATATTGGTAACTTCAAATATATGTCAATAATTATAAAGATATTCCAAATATCGCATGACAATAAAATTAATTATCAACTTAAACGTTTTTAGAATCTTACAGACAAAATTTGTAATAATATGACAAGGGATAATCATAATATTATATCATAATATAAAGTGATAATATGACAATAATCTTTTGAATTTATTTTGGCTAAATTTTGCTAAGATCCAATTTCACAAACATCGGTTAAAGATGTATGTCCGTTCAGTCAAAATAAAAGGATCAAGCTGACATTTACAGAGATTATGCACTTGTATATCCCAAAAACCTGTGTTAAATTTGCGATCGATTGTCTGACCCGTTTCTGAAATATGTGCTTTAAAAGTTACAGAAATTGTATATGTGTATAGATATACTTCCCATGTAAATATCACATATGTATCTCTACTCCTGCACAAAAATGAATGAAATTGTTATGGTATGACAATTTTTATGTTTTACTTCTCTGACATCGAGAATTGCAATTATAAAGCATCCTTAACTCTTTGTCTCTTTCTAACGCCCCCTTAGAAAGAGACGAAGAGTAAGTTAACCTAAAAGTTAAAAGTTACCCGATGTTTGTGAAAAATTAAACATTTTGTTACATATAATAATAAATTAATATGTATATATAACATACCTCAAGGCACACAAACACAGAATTGCGTATTAATCCACGCGGCGGTGCCCGATTCAAGAAATCCTATTAAACACATAAATGTATAAGCTAAAAGATAATTTACTTGTAAATTATTGTCAATTGTTAAACTTACCAAATTACTATTATATATTTCTTTAGCAAGAAACACGGTTATCGCTCGCTCGCTTCGCTGACGTGAATCTCTTCAATGACGTGAATCTTTTCACTGACGTGAATCGCTTCACTGACTGACATACCATAACCACGTACCATAAACCAAATAAATCATGATATTACCATGAACAATCCCAATCAATATAATTCTATTTCGCGTATCGTCGATAATGTTACCGATCGTACCACTTTCCACGCACGTGTGATATAAAAGAAATTGTGTATAAAGCGAGGAGCACAGACTTTTGCATAACGCATAATGCGTAAGCATAAGAAAATTGATTGGTCCATATACATGTGCATAAAGAAATAGATCAATCAATTTTCTTATACTTACGCATTATGCGTTATGTAAAAGTCTGTGTTCCCCGCTTAATACATAAACCGTGGATGAGCAACTAAGTAACAATTAATAAATATGATTGGTCGGATCCAAAGATAAGAACCAATCACATTCTGTGTGCGTTCGAAAAAGCTATTAGCGCTAAAAGCGCGCTCCCCGAACACAATCTCTATTGTTACTTAACCGCTGCAGTCGCAACCGTCATTCGTTCATCAACCGACGTCCGCGCCGGAGATTCGTCTCGAACGGCTACGCGGCACGCCAGTAAAGTCCGCGTGCATCTTTTAGTGCGCGACGAGGATCCCAGTCAGCCTGGGCGATCCTCGGTCCTCGTGTTTTGTTTCTCGCGCGGACGAGCGTGCGAGTGTTCGTGAGGAAGATTCGTCTTGACTGGAGGCGCGAAGAGGCCGAAGATATGACGGAACCAATGGAACAGGATATGGCAAATGTAAGTATTGCGAAATCTTAAAATCTCGGATACTCGCAACTCGTCGTATCGCGTAAAAGATCCATGGTGCGATCTCGCTTCGCGCGAGACATTAACAGTGTCTATTGATTTATAATCAAGATGTAATAATATATAATCCTTTTTATTTTACAGGAGGAAACGGACAGGCAGCTGGCGGAGGCAGCAGATAAGATACAATTAGAAATCAACGAACAAGCTGCGACTGTGACAACTACGGGTGCTGCGGCTGCGACAAGTACGGGTAGTCGTGGTCCGGGGGCCTCGACAACTAGGGGTGCTGCGGCTGCGACAAGTACGGGTAGTCGTGGTCCGGGGGCCTCGACAACTACGGATAGTACGGGTGCTGCGGCTGCGACAACTACGGACAGTACGGGTGCTGCGGCTGCGACAATTGTACCGGCTACGGTTGCGATAACTCCGGCGGCTTTAAGTCTGACAACGACTTTGCCAGCTTTCACAAGACGTAAGTATATAAATAATATTAAATATATATATATTTATATATATATATATATATATATATATATATATAATTTATATATTGTATATTGCATACATTTTACATAATTGTTAAATAATTCCTTTTTTTGTTACAGCAAAAAGATGGCAAAAGTCAAAGAAATCTCGCGGCTCATACCGCGGTGGACGTGGTGGCCGCGGATTCTACGGCGGTGGACGTGGCACTTGTGGCAGCAGCAACGAGCATCGTGGTGGACGTGGTAGACGTGGTGGTAGCACAATTTATCAAACATTTTACTTATAGGGGTTGGTTTTACCTATAGGTAAAATGTTTGACACACACACACACACACACACACACACACACACACACACACACACACACACACACACACACACACACACACACACACACACACACACACACACGCACGCACACACGCACGCACGCACGCACGCACGCACACACGCACGCACGCACGCACGCACACACGCACACACGCACACACGCACACACGCACACACGCACACACGCACACACGCACACACGCACACACGCACACACGCACACACACATACACTTGGGGAAATTTCGAATCGACGTCGCTTGAGAATCCATGAGAGATGGAATCGACGCTTGTGCTGGCTTTTGCGAGCTCGTGCTCTATGTAGAACTGGGGTCGCATAGATATTATATAATAAGGCCTCGAGATAAATAATATTCTTGCCTCGTCCGTTAACCGAAAGCCTGTGGAGTTTTCTGATTTCGGACGGTGATTGTACGTCTGGACTCAGATACTTCGTGAAAATCATAAGACTCGTATAATAAAGTATGTGTATAGTAAAGGCAACGCTATTTTTTGTGGCTAGATTAAGGCGTAAAGTAAATGGAAGGAGAGAGAAGTTTTATGGAAACTAAATTCTGTCGATCTACATATAGTCGAGAGTAGTTGATATACATATTAACATGCGTGTGAATTAGCGCGGATTTAACTGACGACGCGAATAAGTATGTAACGATTCGTAGTTAGCGATTAGCTCCTTTTTAGACGTGTGAGCGGCGAACGAATCCAGATTGCCTTGCGAATAAACCGCTTTAATTTTGAACAGGTTACAGGATGAAAACCCCAGTGAGTCGTTATATGTAGCGTACGTTATTTAGCGCGGAACCGCGTAGCTAATTAGATAATTGCTACGGTAAATTGTCGGGGATACATACGTTCGGCGCGAGCGTCCCTCGGCTGATCGGTTTTAATCACTTGCGCTAATTGGTCTAGCGAGCACCCGGGCTATCGAGATAGTAAACCAAAATTTATTCAGCTGTTTATTTCTCGGCAAAAGAGCTAATCCGCATAGAAATAAGTCGGTTGCTTCTTACATCCGGTTTTAACATAATTACACATGAGTTTCTTCAAAAAAATTAACATGAATTTAATTTGCGAAAATACCGGAGGAATTTGTTTATGTTAATGACAAACATCGATTTATAGATTTGTTTATTTAACAGCGGCTCTTATCACGCAACTACCGTCTGTAATGAAGTGAACCGACTTGTTTGTGATGCAATGCTAATTGACGTTTCGACTTCTGATCTCTAGTTTTCATATATTTTCCTCGGATTTGTCAGTGTTGGAGAGTCAAACCGAACATTCGGGAAGGTTCGCAAGATTCAACGCTCGGAGTCCGCAGCTCCGTTTTGAACGTCGCGACCCTTCATCACGTGCCTCGACGAACGTTTTGCACGCCTATTCGTCGAGGCACCGTGCCTAGCGACAGGAGCGCGTGTTCAACGCGTAAGTACTTTCAAAATAAAAGAAAACAACAAGACCGCCCGCCCCGGGAATGACTGCTTATCCCCGTTTTCGCGCGGCGCGACCGCCGAAATCGAGCGCGAAGCGGGCAGAATCTCTCGGCTCGTCGGCTCGTTCGCACGATAACGGACGACCCTTCGGAAAATCCCTCGTCGTTCACGCGACATTAAACATTGTTCGCGCGCGGCAAACCTGCTCTCTGTAAACCGAATTGTTGTGTGTGTGCATTACATCTGCGTTAAGAAGACGACGCCCGTATCATTTTCGCTCTCGTCCTCGGGTTCGCGAGCAAGATTTCCGTCAGCCGCGATTCCGTCAGCCGCGATCAAGATCTCCGTCAGCCGCGATCAAGATCTCCGTCGGCCGCGATTCCGTCAGCCGCGATCAAGATCTCCGACTCCGCTCTACGCGAATGGCTCCGGGCGTCGCCTGCTCTGTGTGCAGAAATAAACGTTGTGAATTGAATCGACAACTGTGTCTAAGTTTCTTCCCGCTCCGAATCCTTCAACGAGGCTCCACGCTCGTGCTACCGAACGTCCTCGCGCTCATCTCTGAGCGAATCCCGGCGAATCATCTCGGGACGATCTCGTCGAGATCGCCTCCCGAACATTCTGGTCCTTCGAGCCGGATCGAGGCGTCGGTGAAGGAAGTGAGGGAAGCTCTCTCGATTGATCGCTCACACGTTCCGCCGCCGCACCATGTCCGATTTACTGGCGAAACAGACGAGGTTGCAACGCTCGATCGAGCGTTCTCTGGATAATTTCCGGAAAGTGGGGAAAGGCAATCTAACAGCAGCAAAGATCCGTTCCCGAATTGCCGCACTGAAGGAGCTCTGGTGCTCCTTTCAAGAAGGGCACGACCTGCTGACGAAGGCGACGCCGGCGAAGCAGACGGAGCTGGCCTACTTTCAAGACGACCACTTCGGAGTCACCGAGGAGGCCTACCAGACAACCCTGGACTTCATGTCTGACTGGTTGGAAGAGCTCGAGCCCTTCGTGTGTCCGAATCAATCGCTGTTAAACGCGAGCGCGCGTGCGGAGGCGTCCGCATTCTCTTTATCGCATCTCCCGGCCATTCGATTACCTCCCTTCGACGGGAATTACGCCGAGTGGGAGACGTTTCGCGATCGTTTCACTGCGCTCATTGGAAACAATAAAGACTTGGATAATTTCGCGCGGATGCATTTTTTGACTTCCTGTCTTAAAGGTCGCGCGCTCGATTGCATCGGGAATATTTCAGTGACCGCCGATAACTTCGAAGTCGCCTGGCACGCGTTAACTTCGCGGTACGAAAGCAAGCGCCGCGCTCTCAATGTACATCTCACAACGCTGCTCAATTTACCGGTTCTCACCCGGGAATCTGCCTCCGACTTGCAGAGTTTGTACGACAAAGTGAACGTCGCGGTATCATCTCTTTCGAATCTTAAGCGAAAACCGGAGGAACTCTGGAACGACATCCTTGCGCATATCGTAACGCATAAACTCGATCCGACCACGCGGAAAGCGTGGAATTTAAAAGAAACGGATAAAGACTCTCCTCCGTCGTATGAGGATTTAAATCGATTTCTTCAATCGCGCGTTCGAGCGCTGGAAAACTTCGCGCCCGCAGCGTCGACTAAACCCTCTCCCCCGCCGAAAGTACACGCCGCCACGGCGTCAGCGACCACGCCTGCGAAATGTCCCTTATGCCCAGCGCCGCATCTTCTAAGTGCTTGTCCCCTGTTCGTGGGGAAGAATTCGAGCGAACGATGGGGTCTTGTCAAACAACATAAGCGTTGTTTCAATTGTCTGAGTGAGAAACATTCCTCACCCGATTGTAAAAGTAAATACACTTGCCGCATCTGTCAAAAGAAACATCACTCGATGTTACATTCGACCTCGAATTCTTCCTCCACCCCATCGGAGACAACCGCGGCGGGAACAGTGTCGACTGATTGTTCGCCGCCTAAAACGCCTGAGCCGAAAGTCGAAGTGAACTCGATGCTCGCCTCCAAAGCCACGCGCGGGCGAACGCAGGTCCTTTTAGTGACCGCCTGGATCACAGTGCGCGCTGCTTCCGGTCGCAAAGCAGTAGTCCGAGCGTTACTCGACCAAGGCTCCGAGATGACATTTGTTTCCGAAAATCTAGCACAAATTTTGCACGCAAAGCGCATTCGGATGCCGATATCCGTCACCGCCGTCGGCGGTATTCATGCCGGCACTTTTCGTCACGCGACACAGTTGTTCATTTCTCCACGAGAAAATAGCGTTCCGTCATTTGCCACGACCGCGCTCATTTTAGGCAAATTAACCGCTTATACACCGAAGAGGCAAACGGATCTTTCGTCGCTCTCTCATTTAAGCGATTTACCTTGGGCTGATCCGAATCCGACCAGTCCCGATCCTATCCAAATTATTATCGGAGCCGATTTGTATAACGATTTAATTCTCGACGGTGTTCGCAAAGGAGCTCTCGGACAACCTATCGCCCAGAACTCCGTCTTCGGATGGGTCATATCAGGGCCTATGACACCTGACGTGACCGACGCTCATTCCTCGACAACGCATTCCGCTTTCACCCTTCCTAGCATTTCAATTCATCATACTCTCGGCATGCCTTCCCTTGAAAGCGAACTTCGGCAGTTCTGGGAAGTCGAGGAGCTCCCTCGCCAGTCGATTCTCACCCCGCACGATAAGTATTGCGAAGAACATTTTCGCCTGACGCATTCTCGTGATCCGGACGGACGATACGTCGTGCGCCTCCCCTTCAAACGGGACCCCCCCCATCGACATCGGTGCGTCCAGATCACGCGCCGAAGCCATGCTCAATACGTCGGTACGGCGCTTTGCAAATAATTCCGCGTTAGCAAACGAATACAAGGAGTTCCTTGCGGAATATAAACATCTCGGTCATATGCGCGAGGCGCTGCCACAAGATGAGAGCGGGCAACACGTATATCTGCCGCATCACGGCGTGATCCGGGAAGGTAGCACGACAACGCATCTACGCGTCGTCTTCAACGCGTCGAGCCTTACTTCGAACGGGACCTCGCTAAATGGACATTTGCATGCCGGGCCGAAGTTGCAAACCGACATTACAGCGGTCATCTCGCGATGGCGTAAACATCGATACGTTTACACGGCTGACATCGCGAAGATGTACAGACAAATTCGACTCGATTCTCGCGATATAAATTACCAACGAATTCTCTGGAGATCGTCAATCTTCGCAGTCATAATTGTTTATATATTGCTCACGGTCACGTATGGAATGATATGCGCGCCGTTTCTTGCTCTCAGGGTTTTGAAACAGCTAGTTCACGACGAAGGTCACCGATTTCCGCTCGCGGGAGCGATCCTGGACGAGAATATTTATGTCGACGTGCTTTTCGGCGCGGACGACGTGACGCGCTTAAAGCAAGCACGCGATCAGCTGATCGCTCTATTGAAACTCGGGGGATTTGAGTTGAAAAAGTGGGCAAGCAATTAGCCCGACCTTCTCGATGACATTGATCCGGCGGATCACGGCTTGGCGGGAAATAAACAGTTAGCTCACGACGAACAGCTCAAGATTCTTGGACTCGGATGGAATCCGGCCAGCGACATATTCGAATTCCGCGTCTCGCTCGCCGATGCCCTCCCGGAGAGCAAACGCTCCATTCTCTCTACATCGCGAAATTCTACGACCCGTTAGGCTGGGTCACTCCCGTAACCATCACCGCCAAGATCTTTATGCAAAGTCTCTGGCGTGAGACGCTCAACTGGGACGACGTCATTTCCGCGCCTCTTCTCGCTCGGTGGAAAGAAATCCACACGAGATTCTCGCATCTTAACCGATTGCAAATTCCCCGATGGACCGGCCTCGGGCCGATATATCTCACGCTGAGGTGCACGGATTTGCGGATGCGTCGAACTGCCGCTTACGCCGCCGTAGTGTACCTCCGGGTCATCTTCCTCCGACGGTCAAGTGATTATCACGTTGCTCATCGGGAAATCGAAAGTTGCGTCCATAAAGCCCCTTAGCGTTCCACGCTTGGAACTACTAGCGGCTCTTCTCCTCGCCCGACTCATGGAATTCGCGCGCGAGTCGTTTGACTATGCCTTTCCGGAGTTTTGCTGGACGGACTCAGAGATCGTGCGCGCATGGGTCACAAACCACCCGTCTCGCTGGAAGACTTTTGTCGCGAATTGCGTTACAAAAATTCAGTCGCGTCTTCCACGAGGCGAGTGGCGTCATGTGTCGACCGAGGAAAACCCGGCCGACTGCGCGTCCCGCGGACTATTTGGCGACAAAATTGTCGAGCATGATCTGTGGTGGCAAGGCCCCTTCCTGGCTACACGTCGCAAACGCCGAGTGGCCAGATAACAATACAACCCTCTCCCGCACTCCTCTCGAAGAAAAAATCGTTACCCTCCAATGCTCTCAGGATAACCCGGACTGGGATCTCGCCTCACGATATTCTTCTTGGCCAAAGTTGCTTCGCGTTATCGCGTACATTCTCAAGTTCGTAAACCTGTGTCGTCATCGCTTGAGTCTTCGTGCTGATCCCTCATCGACGTCGCCCGCGGCGTCTCATCACCCCGCGCCAAGGAGTGTAGCCCTATTGGCCTCGGACTGTAGCGCCTCAAGGATTTTTTGGATCAAGACGATTCAAACGCAGTTATTTTCAAGTGAAATAAATGCGTTATCGCACAATAAGCCCTTGTCGGCGAGAAGCTCGCTTCTCGCGCTTCGCCCATTCCTCGACCAAGACGGAGTTCTGCGCGTAGGAGGCCGACTAAATAACGCGCCTTTACCTTTCTCCTTCCGACACCCAATACTCCTCTCGTCTCACCCGTTAGTCAAACTCATCGCTCGCCAAGCTCATCTGCGAACATTGCACGCCGGACCTCAGCTCACACTAAGCGTGTTACGGCGGGATTTCTGGATAATTCACGCGCGCAACCTTGTCAAATCTGTTAGCCACAACTGTGTCACGTGCACGCGCAAGCGCGCCACAAACCCGACACAGATCATGGGAGATCTTCCCAAGTCTCGAGCATCCGCGGCTCGCAGCTTCGCTCACTGTGGTCTCGACTACGCCGGACCAGTACATATTCGCGCCTCCGCCGGCCGAGGCATCACCACGCGAAAAGCGTACATCGCGCTCTTCGTATGCTTGACGACTCGGGCGATACATCTGGAATTGGTTGCCGATTACGCGACGCCGGCCTTTTTGAATGCCTTCTCTCGATTTTGCGCGCGCCGCGGTCTACCGCATGCGATGTATTCAGATAACGGGACCACCTTCGTCGAAGCCGATCGAGACTTGACCGCCGCGTACAGAGCAGCCGTGCGAGACCCGACCTTTTTGAACACCACCGCGTCCGATAACATAACTTGGCATTTCATTTCCCCGTCTGCCCCGCATTTCGGCGGGCTATGGGAAGCTGGCGTGAAAAGCGTAAAAACACATCTACGTCGCGTTCTCGGGAGTCACATGCTCACGTACGAAGAATTCTCAACTTTGCTATGCTGCATCGAGGCTTGCCTCAACTCCCGTCCAATCGCCGCTCTGTCCGACACACTCGACGATTACGAGTGTCTCACTCCGGGACACTTCTTGATCGGCTCCGCGCTTACCGTCAATCCCGAACCATCGCTACTCGAACTAAACGAGAATCGATTATCACGATGGCAACTCGTTCGACAAATCACGGAACGGTTTTGGAAAATGTGGCTGAATGATTATCTTAACACCTTACAAATGCGGACGAAATGGCGAAAAGAGAAACCGCAGATTCGCGTCGGTCAACTTGTGCTCTTACGAAACGCCACGCTACCTCCCTGCAAATGGGAGCTAGGTCGAGTGACACAATGCCACGCCGGTTCCGACGGTTTGGTGCGAGTCGTCACGGTCAAGACTTCCGTTTCAGAGTATAAGCGTCCCCTCGCGAAATTGTGTCTTTTGCCCATCCAGAGTCAGGCGACGAGCGATCAAGCCTGCGCAATTTAGCAAATAAGTTTGTAATTCTATTTAAGGTATAAGAGATTCCGTCATGGCGGGCGGAACTCATGCGGAATTTAGACACAAGGTTGTCATTAGATTTAAGGTCTCAGGAACTCCGTCATGGCGGGCGGAATTCAAAAAACTGTCACGCGCCTCTTCCTTTCTTGTATATTTAATTATTTCGAAACTATCGTTTCGAGGCGGGCGGTATGTTGGAGAGTCAAACCGAACATTCGGGAAGGTTCGCAAGATTCAACGCTCGGAGTCCGCAGCTCCGTTTTGAACGTCGCGACCCTTCATCACGTGCCTCGACGAACGTTTTGCACGCCTATTCGTCGAGGCACCGTGCCTAGCGACAGGAGCGCGTGTTCAACGCGTAAGTACTTTCAAAATAAAAGAAAACAACAAGACCGCCCGCCCCGGGAATGACTGCTTATCCCCGTTTTCGCGCGGCGCGACCGCCGAAATCGAGCGCGAAGCGGGCAGAATCTCTCGGCTCGTCGGCTCGTTCGCACGATAACGGACGACCCTTCGGAAAATCCCTCGTCGTTCACGCGACATTAAACATTGTTCGCGCGCGGCAAACCTGCTCTCTGTAAACCGAATTGTTGTGTGTGTGCATTACATCTGCGTTAAGAAGACGACGCCCGTATCATTTTCGCTCTCGTCCTCGGGTTCGCGAGCAAGATTTCCGTCAGCCGCGATTCCGTCAGCCGCGATCAAGATCTCCGTCAGCCGCGATCAAGATCTCCGTCGGCCGCGATTCCGTCAGCCGCGATCAAGATCTCCGACTCCGCTCTACGCGAATGGCTCCGGGCGTCGCCTGCTCTGTGTGCAGAAATAAACGTTGTGAATTGAATCGACAACTGTGTCTAAGTTTCTTCCCGCTCCGAATCCTTCAACGAGGCTCCACGCTCGTGCTACCGAACGTCCTCGCGCTCATCTCTGAGCGAATCCCGGCGAATCATCTCGGGACGATCTCGTCGAGATCGCCTCCCGAACAGTCAGTCTTGATAATATATTGTATATATAGCGCTACTCGCTTCCCGAATACTCGCGCGGATCTTATCAAATAAGATTAATTATCAAGTCGCATTGCGCTACTACTTTTTTTTTACGATGACGTTGATTGTATGGTATACGAAAGCGAACGTGTTTAAAAATGTAATACATTAATTTTAAATATTTTTTAAGTATATAAGTTAGCGATAAGATTTTTAGTTAACCTTCTAGCGGTTAGAAATTGAACGCTACTCCGTAACTATATAGTTTTAAAATAATTTCTTTCTGTTGAACGCAGCCATTAAATGTTGCATGTTTATACATGGCATATAATAGATATGAAAATTTTTTTTTTTAGTTCGCTGTAATGAAAACAATACAAACATTATTATCTAGGTTGCTGTAAAGTTTCTACCATAATGAATACAAAATTGAATTTTTAAATTTAATATATTGTACATATATTCAATATATCATAATTAATGGCTTTTTTGCTCTGCCTGAATACATTTCGCAAGTAATTTTTATGAATATGTTAATATCATCGTATGAGAACGAATTATTTAATAACATTTTCCAATCAAAGTAAAAAAATTTATGTACTAACAGAAAGAGAACCACTCATATTTTATTTACAGTTAAATTATATTTCGAACAATAAATTACATATTTTTCATAAGTTTTAAAACATGTTACAAGTGAAAACATTTAGCAACATCTGGTTGACCTAAGTATGTACATACACATTATCATAAAATAATCTGTATTGTTATGTTGTCAATTGGCTGAAATACTCATGAGAATATATGTACACAACGAAGAAGGCTATTATAAGGCTAGCCCTTAAATGCCACCCGGGGTCCAGCGGACCCCAGACCCTTTACAATGATATATTTTCAAATGTTTCCGTCAAAAATGGAGCTCATATTTATTTATTTATTACTTTTTATTTTTTTAATTTTGGAGCCAATATTTTAACTGTTGGCGATCTTAATTTTTTATACTATGTTGAAATTAAAATTTTAACAATATAAGCATTTTATTCTCTTTTCTAAGCCTTGAACAACATTGAAAATAATTTTCATAACTAAATATCAAAAAATCAATAAGTAAGGAGACATTTTTCACGCTGGAGTCTTTTAGACCCCATGTGTCATTTACGAGATTCTTGAGAGGTGTGGCATTTAAGGGCTAGTATAAGTAGAATAAGTTGATTGCAAGCGCAACATTTGTTTATTACTAATGTAATATTAATATGTACACTGACTTTGTAACAAATATTGTTGTCTATCTTTAATACTTATATTTTTATGCACAGCTATGTAATATTTTATTATCACGAAATTATTTTTGTATATCTCACGTATCTGTCAAACCCTAATTATAAAACAACATTTGTGGCAATTAATTCCTAGAAATGACTAAGACTTTCATTCAGTGTTATATGATAAATAGTATCTTTGCCTAGATCATCCTATCTTTAATTAAACTGTTCAGCTTGACTCTTCTCTTTTTGTTCTTGAGATCTTTTCATGCCTAAATGTTGGGTTTCCCACAATTTGTTATACAAAGAATTTGGTACAGATAACAATGACTCGTGTGTGCCCCTCTCGACTAAATTACCCTGATTTAGCACAAGTATATCATCGGCATCCATAACTGTCAACAAACGATGCGCAATCACAATTGAGGTCCGTTTTTCCGTCGCTTTACGCAGCGAGTCAAGTACATTCTGTAAAAAAAAATTATTTATTAAAAGGATATAATATATTTAAATTATACTACAAAATACAGCATTTCTGAAACTTGCATGTTCCGTAATGGAGTCTAGTGAAGAAGTAGCCTCGTCAAAGATCAATATAGGACTGTTTTTCAAAATTGCTCTGGCAATTGCAACCCTTTGTTTTTCTCCTCGGCTTAATTTCAAACCGCATTCTCCCACAGGTGTATCGTATCCTTGCGGCCATTTCAGTATCGAGTCATGTAGATTTGCCATTCTTGCAGCTTCAAAAACTTCGTCGCGCGATTTTCTCAAATTACCATAGTGCAGATTACAAAATATATTTTCGTGAAAGAGTACCGTATCCTACCATTTCATTTTTAACATATTGTAAAAAGCGCTGCAGTATTTACGCATAAAATAAATTAGCTTTAATTATCAAAATAAAAAAAACAGCATAAGGTTTTACCTGTGGCACAATCGAAATGCATTGTCTTAGGTCCTCTAAATCAACATCTTGAATGTTGTGACCATTGATGTAAATATTGCCGCTCTGTAGTTCAAAAAACCTATACAACAATCTCACAATTGTAGTTTTGCTAAAAAGATAAAAGGATATATGAAGTAATTATGTTTATAAATAATTATTGAATATTATTAATGAATTTATAATCAGTAACCTGTGTTAAACAATTTATATATACCTTACCCACAACCAGATCCTCCAACAATAGCAACCTTCTTGCCACTCGATATAGTGAACGATACATTGTTAAAAATAGGCTTCCCTTCGACATATTGGAAATTTACATTTCTAAATTGAATTTCCGACGAATCTGGCGTCACGTGAAATCTTAGTGTGTTTTCTTTTGACTGTTAACACAAACCCGAAGATTACTTTGTTTGAAAGGTATAGATTATCACATATGTCCACAATGCATCTTGCCAAGACGATGCTATCTGTCGCAAAGACTTGCGTATATGGCACGATATAATACACCTGCACGGAAAATATTTCTCTATATTTATTTACATACAACAAACAGTTCAGTCTATAGGCACGAGGAAAGAGCGGGCCTCTGTTCACATTTAACGTTCACGATGATGATATTCGTGTTATGCACGATGCTTCTGTCAAAATCGAGGAATCACATGCCGGAAAAGTTTTACTTAGGTATTTATCATTAAGAATACTTTGTATAATTCTCTTTTATGTTATTTTTTAATTTTTTCTTATTAGATCATGGTACAAGATGAACAAACACATTTTTCCAGCGAGTAGATGGGAACCTTGATCCAACGAAAAGTTACGACAAGTATACAGTGTCGGATAAAAATAGGAAAAAAGATAAAATTTGATAAACTTAGATTCAACGATTGTCCAATTTCTTTTAAAGGATTCAGATTCAAAGGACTGTAAATATTATAACCAGATAAATAACTTTGTTTCATCGTACAATTGATTTATTATACAACAGATTGTAATGTGTATACATATATACATATACACATACACATATATATATATTGTAGCTACATTGTATTTTTAAGGACTGTGATTTTAATTCATTTAGTTATGTGATAATATTTAATTCATTTACTCGATTATGTAGCTCTACTAAATTACAGTCCTTTGAATCTGAATACTTTAAACGTAATTGGACAATTCGTTGAATAATCTAAATTTAGCAGATTTTATCTGTTTTCTTATTTTTATCCGACACTGTATACTTGTCGTAACCTTTCACTGGATCAAAAAATTCCCATCTACTTGCTGGAAAAATGTGTTTGTTTCTTTCATATCATGATCTAATGAGAAATAACATAAAAGAGAATTATACAAAGTATTCTTTTAATGATAAATACTTAAGTAAAACTTTTCCGGCATGTGATTCTTCGGTTTCGAAAGAAGCATCGTGCATAACACGAATATCATCGTGAACGTCAATGTGAACAGGGGCTCGCTCTTTCCTTGTGCCTAATTGCAATATTACATACATTAAAATAACATGCCAACATTGTGCTATTACTTCATAAGTTTTATCATTTAGTATATTTACCTTAGTTACAATAAAATCGTAAAACGTATAATGGTGCGGTAATATAAGAACCTCCTCAACATATATTAACTGATCTGCCATTACTGTTTTACTTTAAGCTCGCTGAATTTACGCCTCAGAACTTCTAAACATATCTGAAGAAGCTGATAGATAGAATTACCTGTATCTGAAAATTTAATTGATGTAGCAGAACATTATATATCACACCAATGTTACTCCAAAAGTGACACTAGAGTATCTCTAAATCACTGAGACATTCACCTTTCTTCATTGTAACACTCCGACGATGGCCAGATCCATCCCAATAACTGAATGTGAACTCAATTTCTTCTTCCTTCAACGCGTTCTGCTTTTTAGCCCATTCTTGCCTCAATCCCTAAGTTTATTTTCGTCCTCCTCCCTTTTCCCTATCTGGCAAGAAACTTGTACCTACATCTGGATTTTTCTTAATCTTCTTAATCGCGGGGCCATCAGATTGCACATTTTCTGACTACGGGGATTTTTCGGCATTGTCTTCGTCAAAAGACATCTCAGCTTCATCTTCGTCTTAAATCACATAACATTCAGAGCACTGGGCAGAAATCATATATATATATTCACGTCAAACCGCATATATAACATCGTGTTATTTTTACATTTAGGAAAATTATTTCGCGTTAAACTTGCATACATAGGGAGCTTTCCAGCAAGTGACACAAGCCGACACAAACATCGTTCTATCTTTCTTTTTTGGCAATGAGTAACAAAGATAAAACGATACCTGTGTCGACTTGTGTCGCTTGCTGGAAAGCTCCCATAAGTGAATCTCGCGTTTTATGTAAAATTTGTAAGAAATCGATAATCTAACCTATACTACGTTTACGCGAGCGTTACTTAATTCTGTAGTAACTTAACGATACGATACGATAATTCCTCCGCATAAACGGGATATTTTATATATATAACTACGATGATATCGTTCGTATAAGTTAGTATAGTTACAGAAGTAATACTCACGTAAACGTAAACTATTATAATTCCTATCACATGCACTTAGTCACGTAAAAGAGTCTCGCTTCGCGTCGTATAACAATATAGGATAGGATAATTAAATGTAAATATAAAACAATTACCTCTTGAATCAGAAAAAATATTAATCGTCGCGTCGCATACTTGAGTCACGGTCAGTCTCGCTCCGCGCGTACTTGACGCGGGACACTACCGTGTTAGGTTAAGTTAACTGTGACAGCGCGCTGTCCGAGTGTCCGCACTATCCGCACTGTCCGCACTGCGCGCAGTATATACACACACAGCGCGCTAAACGCACTGTCTGCACTGCACTGCACTGCGATACTAACGCCGCTTGCCGCCAGTGCCGAAAAAGTGAAAGTGACATTTCTCTGTTACATGTATGTTATATTCGGTTATATCGTAGCGTTAGGAGGAGGAGGAGGAGTATCTTAAAATAAATTTTTCACATTTGGACTTTGCGTTCCAATATCTCCGCTCGTAGGGCACGTAGCGGAAAAATGAAAAGAACGGACCCCCCCCCCCCCCAAATCGACCCCAAGCTATCGATCAAGCCTATTTAGAACTTGATCCGTTCACTCGTTATCGAGATCTCAACATCTCGAGTACTTGCAAATCGTCGCGTCGCGTAAAAGAGTCACGGTCTGTCTCGCTCCGCGTGTACTTGGCGCGAGACACTACCGTGTCTCTTGATTAACAACTTCAGACACATTTCTTTATAAGGTGTAATTTTTTTCTGTGGTATACATACGTATAGCATTAGCGTTAATCATGCTACATTGCGATATGTCGAAATTGAAAAATATATACAAGATGTACAACTAAAAGGGTTTAGAAATATTGTTTATAAGATTAAGATGCGTAACACTACAAAAAGGCGTGATATCCGTACAAAATTACCTTTTTTAAAAAAAAGGTAAAAAAAGGCGCCAAGTACACGCATAGTAGTGCATATGTTGTTACCTCGAAAAAAAAACAGTGGTAATATTATACCTCGAAAAAACTTAAGTAACAAGTGGTAGAAGTAATCTTTGTATCTCGAAAAATTTCGAAAAAACCTAGCAATAGTATCTTTATTTCCAAAAAATTATAACTCAAGTGATACACATCTCACAAAATTACGTTACCTCATCAAAGATAAGTCACGCTTCAAGCGATCTATTACAATTACAAAAAAAAATGATATCTCTTTAAATTACAGCGCCAATTACAGAGAACATACACTGAGAAAAATAATTTGTTAATCCCAAGAAATATTTAGTCCGATATGTTCAACTAAACATTTTAGTTAGTTAACTAAACATTAGTTGAATTAATTAATTCTTAATTATTAATACTATACACGCAACCACTCTTATTATATACATTTCATATTTAACAAAAGCAAAATCTAGAGATTTAGTGATCTAATGTATTATAGAAATCTGGAAAGCACTTATAAAAAATTGAATTGCGTGTAAACAATAACTTCTACTTTTATTTCATCCTATTTACATTCATGATGCAACCTTTTGCATTTCTTTCGATACTGGTATAATTAATTATTTGCCTGGTTTTATTGCTTATTTCTTATCTTTTTTGCAAGACTTAATTTTTACTTTCTTTTTTGCTTATATTGAGGAATATTTGTCTAACTTTTTCTTTTTAATTTATGTTCAAGATTAGGTATTTTAAGAGAAGCCTTGAGAGAAAGGTGAACAGAGCAGAGCATAAAAGAGCAAGACTTAAAAAGATTTCTTCGATTTTTCGTGAATCTTTCGTCGATTTAGAAGACTGTTCCAGTTCAAATGATGAGAGTCAAAGTGGAAATAGCACTACTCAAGAAACTGGAATGCAAGAGGATTGCACTGCAGCAACTTCTAGCAATTTAAATGTTTTACGTAGGCAAGATAAAAAGGAATACAGAGATGCAGACAAAAGCAAAAATATAAATGATGATGGTTATGATGATAACTTCAATGAAAGTAATTATTCGAGTGATGATCTCAATGATAGTAATGGCGATTATTCTAGTAATAATAGTAGTGATGGACATGATAGTGATGATTTAAGATCTACTACAAATTCTAATCAAGATCCTAACCATGACCAAATTGAACTTTACTTTAAGATTGAGGAGGAAAAAGAAACTTATCTTATTGAAGTGTTGCGTATTTGGGCCTTGGAAAGTGGTTTGCTTTCAATGCAAAAACTTGACTCGCTGTTAATTAAACTGAAACCTTTGTTTCCTAACATTCCTTTGTCATATAAGACATTACTTGACACTCCTTCAAGCATCCAAATAATACAAATTAATGGAAGACAACTTTGGTACAAAAGTATTACTACAAATTTAAATTCCATGAATCTTGAAAATTATCTGGAAATTCATGGTAGAATTGTCATTGACGTTAATGCAGATGGGCTTCCCCTTTTTAAAAGTTCCCGAGAACACTTCTGGCCTCTTCTTGGTAGACTTGTTGGTGCTAATAATCAGCCTTTTGTCATTTCATTGACTTTGTTTCAAAGTGCAGTTGTGCCAGAGCTTCATAAATTTTTACTTACAAGAAAATGGATATACGTACAATGGTCAGAGGTTTGAATTTGGCATAAACAACTTTATCTGTGATGCTCCTGCTCGCTCATTATTGAAAGGGATTGTGGAACATGGTGCATACTTTGCCTGTGAAAAGTGTACAGTAAAAGGTGAATGGATAGATAACAGAATGACGTATCCCAAGCTTAATGAGCCTCTTAGAACAGATGAATCATTTATCAATCGGGTTCAGTCAAATCACCATCACCATAATGATCCGTCTCCGCTTGAAGAACTTGGAATCGGCATGGTATCGCAATTCCGACTCGATGGAATGCATTTGATCCATCAAGGTGCGTTTAGAAGATTACTATTGACCTGGCAAAAGTGGAACGGGCCATGGAAGTTACATATAAGTACTGTGGCAAAAATATCTGACCAACTGCTAGTAGGAAAGGCCACTTGTCTGCAGGACTTTAATCGAAAGCCTAGAAATTTCAATGAGCTGAAGTATTACAAGGCTACAGAGTTTAGGAGATTACTACTTTATGATGGAATAGTAGTGCTAAAAGACCATTTAAATGAGAACATTTACAAACATTTATTGCTGCTTCATTGTGATATTTTTATTTTTTCAAGTCCATCTCTTGTTAAGACCTTTTGTCATTATGCTGAAAAATTTCTAAATACATTTATATCTCACTCTGTTAAAATTTATGGCCAGAAATTTATTGCTTACAATGTTCACAGTCTATCTCACTTAGCTCAAAAATGCTACCTTCATGGAGATCTTGAAAGTTTTAGTGCTTTTGCATTTGAAAACAAGTTAAAGTCTCTCAAAGCATCTCTTAAATCTGGCTACAAACCACTACAACAAGCCGCATTTCGTGATATAGAGAGCAGTAAGAATATCGATATATTATTATGGATAGAAAGGATAACCAAGTTGCACTTTCAATGAGACATTTTTATGCCAATGAAGTCCTGAATGGCCAACAGTATAAACGAATTATTATTAACAATATTGTACTTCAGCTGAACGGAAAGGATTCATGTGTTCAGATGAACAATGGAGACATTATTACAATTGTAAATATAGTACAAAGAGAAGACCGAGCGTTTCTAATTGGTCATGCATTTCTCAAAGTTGAAGATTTTTATCAGTATCCTATTTCCTCATCCGTTTTGGGAATCTTTAAAGTATCTCATAAGGATGAGCAAAGAAGAATTTTTCCCATAAGTGATATAAAAGCTAAGTGTTGGCTGATTTCATATAGGGAGTGTTATATCAGTATTCCTCTATTGCATACTACTCCTTTTTTTCATTAGTCATTTTTACTGTTTCATTTGTCTCTCTTTGTACAATATAAATAAGTTTTATTCACACACACACACACACACACACACACACACACACACACACACACACACACACACACACACACACACACACACACACACACACACACACACACACACACACACACACACGCACGCACGCACGCACGCGCGCGCGGGAGCACAGCCATACGGATACGCGCGTATACATATATACATACATACATATACATACACATACATACACATACTTATCTCTTTCTTGTGCTTCTATTTTCGTCTTTTTTTATTTAGTTTTATGACCAGTAATCTTTGTTATAATACAATTTAATGATACATTACGATACCTTTTATATCTTTAATTTTCTAATTAGAAAAAGCAACTAAAATAATCTCATTTGTTTTATTGTATATTGCGTGGTACAGAATACGAATAATTAATCTTGTTAAAATAGAAGTGTGAAAATTAATTTGCAGCAAGTATATATGCATACATACATGGTGTATGTGCAGTTTTATATATTTTTCTAAATAGTTAGATACGCCTATTGGATTTTTATTTTATATTCTCATTTTTTGCCAATATTATTTTTGCTTTGTAATGCTTTTAGATTGAAATGCTTTTCTTGTCTTTACAGTTTGTTGTGTTTAAATTTGCTGACATAAATGGTGATAGCGATGACATATTGTATGATGTTGGCCTGAGCAAATGGATGAAATGTTGTGAAGAAAATATGAATGGAATAATAAAATGGCCTCCCAAAACTGTGAATGCGGGACTTTTAGCACGTAAGAACAAAGGCTCAGAGAACGATAGTAGGTAAGCTAGGCCGGTTCTACCCCGGGAGCTCCGAGGGGGGGTGAGGGGCGGGGGGATACCGCGGGGGGATACCGCGGGGGCGGGGGAGGGGGGTACCGCGTTTTCATGCGTCGCGGGGGCGGGGGAGGGGGGTACCGCGTTTTCATGCGTCGCGGGGGAGGGGGAGGGGGGTAACGCGTTTTCATGCGTCGCGGGGGCGGGGTACCGCGTTTTCATGCGTCGCGGGGGCGGGGTACGCGTTTTCATGCGTCGCGGGGGCGGGGGAGGGGGGGTACCGCGTTTTCGTGCATCGCGGGGGCGGGGGAGGGGGGTACCGCGTTTTCGTGCGTCGCGGGGGCGGGGTACGCGTTTTCATGCGTCGCGGGGGCGGGGTATTGCGTTTTCCGGCGCCGCGAAGTGATCGCGTTTTCGCCGCGCCGCGGGGTGAGGGGCGACCGCGTGCAACGGCCGCGGCGGTCCGCGTGACGTCACCCGCTCGCGTTCCCGGCCCCCGTTCGCGCGCGCGGTCCCTCTCGCGCTCCCGGCCCCCGTTCGCGCAGCCCCTCGCTCCCGTTCGCGCGCGTCTTCTCGTTCGCGTTCTCTTTCCCTCGCGCGTTCTCGCTCACGATCGCGTATCTTTTCTTCGCAAACGATATTTAATCGTTTAGATTTTCGCGATATTTAATTTCTAATATTACATTTAAGTAAACGAAGACAGCTTAATTCTAATGACAGGGAACGGAAAATGAAAAGGAAAAATTGTTTTATCATATTATATGCATTTATTTATCATGTAGCGCATTATACACAATAGTATCTATAGCGTAGACTAATAATTCACAATCAATAATTGAATTTTTATCGTAAAATTCACGCAGGATTCTAACTGCATTACATTTATCGATGATACCATTTTGACGTAAAATGCTTACAAATTGTTTAAATTTTTCACTTACGCCATGAACATTTTGGCATAGTTGAAAACACACATTCTCAACGCAATGTTCTAGTTCAAACAGGAAGAGTACGGTTGACGGTTTCATGTACAAGCTGGTATCGCACGATGTCAATTTTATAATGTCTGCGTCGCATATTTTAACGAGCTCCAGATCTCGAAACGCTAACGATGATGGCGTCGGTGATTGCACGAGTCGCTGAATATCTGCACGTTTTTCGATGAGAGCCGTCCACGTTGCATAAGGCAGAATTATCCGATTGCCTCGGTTATCGCCAATATGTATGTCCACAGAGGACATAGGTCCCGCGATGATTCCAACATCCAAAAATTTATATGCTGTCGATGTCAGGGCAAATCTCCTTCCCAAAATACGTGGCATGTGGCGGGGTTTATCAAAACTGAAACAAATACAATTATATTTATAAAAGTTTTTTTTTTTTTGCACAAGTATATACGAAAATTAGCGGTACTTACTCATTGTGCTGTTTCTCACACGTTTCATTCTGAATCGGAACGTAGTAGTTCGCACCGTGAACATTCATCGTATCTAGAGGCGACTCAAACCGTATCAAACTCTTGACTGCACGCGCTAGAATCCTCGTAGACTATTTATACGTACAAAAATGCGAATCTTGCAAATTGCGCCAATGTACGGCTGCTGCATGGTGACCACCACCACAATCCACATAAATGTGATTTCTTTGTCAAGAACGTGATGAGATCACCTCATCGGGCAATAGCATCAAATATGATTTTTTCAAGAACATGTCGCGACGTGTCTCGCGATGATTTCATCGAACACGTGCAAAACTGCAAATTTTGCAATTTCGCATAAGTCAATGGGCCGTTATTGTTTTCAAGAACATGTCGCGACATGATTTCATCGAACACGTGCAAAACTGCAAATTTGGCAATTTTGCATAAGTCAATGGTGCGTTATTGTTTTCAAGAACATACGTGTCTCGCGGTGATTTCATCGAACACGTGCAAAACTGCAAATTTTGCAAATAGCGCCGATGTACGGCTGCTGAGATAAAATTAAATATGCTAGCAAACGATGCATCATTAGTAGGATATAAAATGACGAATCTGGGGGGATACGTCCAATAGTCGAGAATTAGAAGTCGTGAGTGCAACAAATGGCATTAGTGAGAGGATCGTGCAATAACATGGAGCAAGAGTTGTTGGAGCAATCCGCCCTTTTAAATTCGTGGGAAGAATTTACTGCGTGGGAGCAACGATGCGACAAGTTTATCGAATCGTTGGAAGAACAAAGTCGAATTAAACGGCCACGATTATCGATCGGTCTTAAACAGTCGTTGATTGCTTGTATCGCACGACTCGAAAGTCTGAAAGACTCGGTACGTCAACGTTTCGTGCATGTGGGTGCCGGATACAGTGCGAGTGAGACAGGACTCAGATGGCGCGAGATAGATACGGCTTTTGAAAGTCGTATACTGACCGGTGTGGTGATAAATTCCAAACACATCGACCCACGTCAATTTCTCAAAGATGCGAGAGACATTGTACTCGATCGTGTGCGGAACGTCATGCAACGACACGACAATGTAAAGATAAACACAATGTTTAATGGTGAATTTGTTGCGGGTGACAAACGCGCGAATAAAAGTATCGCTACGAGAAACAGTGAACTCTTTCGTATGTCCGATCTGCGCGAGTGGTACAAGCGACGCGTTATCGAGCCTACCCTAGCATCGCTGGAGGAATTCCAGGAACGTGATAGCGGATGGGCGTTGTCGCGTATACTGAATTTGACTGTTAACGTAAACAAGTACAATCCATTGCACGCGGGGTGTTTTGTGGAAATACCGCGAGAAATTAAAACGAAGAAAGCGGTGATAAACGTGCGATCAATGGACAATGCATGTTTCGCATGGTCAGTGGTGGCTGCTCTGCATCCAGCCCAAAGACATGCAGAACGGGAATCGTCATATCCACATTACACGTCGGTGCTAAACCTTACAAACATTAAGTTTCCAATGACGCTGGATCAAATTAAAATTTTCGAAAATTACAACGACATCTCCATCAACGTGTACGGCATCGAGAAAAAAAACGAGGAACTTGCTATCGTGCCAATACGGCTCACCGACAGAAAGATGGACAGGCATGTAAATCTGCTGTACGTGCATGACGACAGCGTGGGACATTTTGCATGGATCAAGAACTTATCCCGCCTCGTGAGCTCGCAATTGAGTAAAAAAGAGCACAGGAAATACTTTTGCGATCGGTGAGTATACGTCCTAATAAATAATAAAAATAAATCTTACTTAAAAAATATATAAAAAATTTCATTATTTACAGATGTTTACACTATTTCCACACGAGCGAGAAATTGGAAGCCCATACCGTCGACTGTCTGGAGATGAACGACTGCGCGATCAAGTTACCGAGCGATAACAACAAGTGGTTGGCCTTTAAGAATCACAACAGGAAGGAACGAGTTCCGTTTATCATATACGCCGACCTGGAATGTACCCTGGAGAAGATGGAAGCGGATCCGGAAACGTCCAGGTACACGTATCAACATCATCGCGTGTTTAGCATAGGGTACTACGTGCGTTGCTCGTACGACGACTCGTTATCAATGTATCGGTTTCGTCGCGATAAGGATTGCGTCGCGTGGTTCGCCGAGGAGCTAAGACGTTTAGCTCACAATGTAAAGACAATCTTGTCCACTAATTTGCCCATGGCGGATTTCACGCGAGACGAGTGGGAAAAGTTTAACAGCGCAACGCACTGTCACGTGTGCGAAAAACCGTTCGAGCCAGACGACGTGCGAGTACGCGATCATTGCCATCTGACCGGTCAGTACAGAGGTCCCGCGCACTCAAACTGTAACTTAAATTATAAAGATTCGCATTGTATTCCGATAGTTTTTCATAATTTATCAGGCTACGACGCGCATTTTATTATAACGGAAATAGCAACAGCGTACGAAGGACATGTAGATTTACTCCCAATTACAAAAGAGAAATACATTTCGTTTACGAAAAATGTTAAAAGCACCGAAGATAAAGATAAGAAAACTTGCGTTAAATTGCGATTTATCGATTCGTACAAGTTTCTCACCGCTAGTCTCGACAAATTGGCATCTTATCTTAGCAAGGATAAACTGCGAATATTGCAACGCGAATTTTGTAAATTATCCGCAGAAAATTTTGATTTGTTGACACGAAAAGGCGTATTTCCGTACGAGTACATTGACTGCGTCGAAAAGTTGGAGGACTCGTGCTTACCGTCGCGCGACTCGTTTTACAGTTCATTGACAGGTGACACCGTATCTGAAAGCGATTACGCGCACGCCGTCAACGTCTGGCAGCGGTTTTCCATTCGAACGCTCGGTGACTACAGCGATTTATATCTCAAAACCGATGTTTTGCTGTTGGCCGATATCTTTGAAAATTTTCGCGATAGCTGCGTTGCGAGTTATGGACTCGATCCCGCCTATTATTATACTCTACCGGGTTTTACGTGGGATGCTATGTTGAAGCATACACGTATCAATTTCGAATTGCTCACCGACATTGACATGGTCATGTTTATCGAACGCGGTATACGCGGCGGTTTGAGCCAATGTTCGAACAGATACGCGCTGGCCAACAACAAATACATGCAGTCGTACGATCCAGCGAAACCATCATCGTATCTGATGTATTTTGACGTAAACAACTTATACGGCTGGGCAATGTGTCAACCATTGCCATATGCAGATTTTCAATGGGTCGACGACGTAACCAATTTTAATGTTATGGATATCGCGTTGGATTCCTCGATAGGCTACATTCTCGAAGTCGACTTGGAGTATCCGCAACATCTTCACGACGCGCACACTGACCTACCGTTCTGCCCAACGCGCGATAAACCACCTGGTAAGCTGCAGGACAAGCTCCTCGCAACATTATACGATAAGAAACGTTATGTAATACATTATCGCAACCTGCAGCAGTGTACTCGTCACGGTCTTCGTATATCAAAGATTCACCGCATATTGAAATTCGCGCAATCTCCACGGCTTCGCGATTATATTGAACTAAATACGAAATTTAGAACATTGGCCAAGAATGATTTCGAGAAAAATTTATACAAATTGATGAACAACGCTGTGTTCGGCAAAACCATGGAGAATGTGCGGAATCACGTTGACGTGCGACTCGTGACTCATTGGGAGGGTAGATACGGCGCGGAGGCAATGATCGCGAAACCGAATTTTCATAGCCGAAGCGTCTTTTCGGAGAATTTAGTAGCGATAGAAATGCGAAAACTCGAGGTGAAGTTCGACAAACCAATCTACGTGGGTATGTGCATCCTCGATATATCCAAGACATGTTTGTACGAATTTTCATCACGAGTATATGTTACCGTTGTATCGCGAAAAGTGTAAAGTCACGTACACTGATACTGACAGTCTCATTTATCACATCGAGTGCGACGATGTGTATGACACCATGAAGCGCGACATTAATAGATTTGACACTAGCGATTACGCGGTCGATAATGCGTACGGTATCCCACTCGCCAATAAAAAAAGTTCCGGGTTTGATGAAAGACGAAAACAACGGCGCGATAATGACTGAATTTGTCGGGCTTAGAGCAAAGATGTACGCCTTGCGAGTGAACGGTAAGAAAGATACGAAAAAGGCTAAAGGTGTTAAGAGTAACGTCGTAGCCAGGTCGATAACGTTCGACGATTACACGCGATGTCTGCGCGACGAAATTGAAATGACGCGACAGCAGGCTTGCATAAGATCCAAACAACACGAGGTGTACACAGTGTCCGAAACGAAAATAGCACTAAGTCCGTACGATGATAAACGCTTCATTATACCCGGTTCTACCGAGACGTTGCCATGGGGGCATAATAAAATACCTTAAATATATATTGTAATTACATTTAGATATTTATGAAAATAAATGACTCATTTGTATGTATAATATGTTTTTATATTGTAATAAATTTTTTACAATACATTATTCTTGTGTATCCACGAATTGTGTGAATTATCAAATCCTAACCATTTTACATAAACCTCATCCCCCCTTTTGCGTAAAACTTTTTCAACGAGATACACGTCGGGATTAGCAACGCGATGTAACTTATATTCGTAGAAGCCGCCGGCGACGGGTTTTCCGCAGGAATCTTCCAACAGATACGTCACGGGATTAGTTTTCTGCACTTTGACGATTCTAAACACCTCCGTGGTCCAATTTGGCGTGTATCCTTTCTCGAAGATTGTCTTGAATTTACTCACGCGTACCGAGTCGCCTACTTTGAATCGCGCGGGAGCAGCGATCTTTACGTGACTGTACACCGTTGTTAGGAGCTTGTCGGCGATCGCGGGGGTAACATCGATAGGTCGCATGCCGATAGTTCGATGCTTTCGCGCGTTGTAATCCGATACGAGACCCGGCAGCGAGTCGATCCATTTGTAATTTCCATTGAGCGTAAACATTTTCCACATGTCGTTCTTGAGTGTGCGATTGAATCGTTCGACGACCGATGCCTTCATTACGGAATAGGTCGAATAGTGATTGATATTATGTTTCTTCAAGAGTTTCTGCACGTTTGCGTTGTAAAATTCTTTGCCCTTGTCAGTCTGCAGATTTTTCGGACATCTTCCGCTGTCTCGAATTATTTTCGCAATCGCCGTAGTAACCTCGGTTCCGCTCTTGGCCTTGAGCGGTACGGCCCATGCGTGCTTACTCAGCACATCGATAACGGTGAGTATGTAGTGGTAGCCTCTGTTGAATCGCGTGTATGGGCGCATCTCGACCACATCCGCCTGCCACAGGTCATCGTATCCGCGCACTATGACGCGTCTTCGCGAAAAATTTCTTCTCGCAGGAGCGTGTAATTCTTCCACCAGCCTCCGTTTCTCAGTTGATTGCTTCTTACTAGCCATGACGATGACGCGCAACTGACGCAGAGATCAGATGTACGTTTTTATCTATTCGCGATGATACGCGATAATTACTTCTTGAATCATCTTTTGAAGTTCGTTTAAAGTAATTTGCACGTCATTCTGGAATGCAACCATCTTTCTCTCGATTTCATCCTGCCGATCTTTCAAAATTTGCACGCTCTGCTGCACGTAACGTTTATTGGCGGCATCGCCATCATCTACAGGCGGCGCTATCCGTCGAATCTTGCGCGAATTTGCATCAAAGTCGGTGGCGACCACGCAAAGGGCGTTATCGCGCACGTAATTTCTGATTAATCCTCTCCATTGATAGCACGGTTCCGCACCGCTTCTTCCGAGCGATATACCAAACTTGTTGATCGGCATTTCGATGTTGATTGAATGACTCGCCGACGCGCGGTTTAATTTATAATAAGTCCAGCCTCGCGAAGTTCCTCGATAATCGACAGGATCTCGTTATCGTGACCGGTGTGACCGGCAAGGCGCGAAGCTTCGAGCAATCGAAGACGATCTACAAGCTCGTTGGGATCGTCCCAATGAACATAGTCGATCTTGTTGTCGTTTAATGTCATGGCACGCGGTATACCTTTTCCAGCTTTTTTACCCGACATCAGCGGTGCAATTATATGATCGATCTTGTTGCCGTTTAATGTCATGGCACGCGGTATACCTTTTCCAGTTATTTTACCCGAAATCAACGGCGCGATTATATTTGTGTATTTGGGTCCTCTGTTGCCATTTATTTGAGCATGAGCATCGTAATTGCGTTTATGAGCACTCATGTAACATAAACTTGTATGTTTGCATGTCGTCCTCCGTGTAGATGTCGTAATCGGGAAGTTTCTTAAAGATCAACTCGTAAAGACCGCGTGAGCCAGCGTATCGTATACCATTGATAATTATGTTGTCCGCGTTGTCCACGTCAAAACGTTTATTACCTAGCATCATTCCATCGTTGCTGAAATAAACGCCGTATACGGTGTCTATACCGCTTTCTTGATCACCACTGAGAACTGCCCCGACGTACTTATGGCTCAATGGACCCAAGCGATCTCGCAACATTTCTCGACCCTCAGATGTTTGCAACTGCTCCCGAACAGACGTCACGAGTGAGTCATCCGTGGTTTCGAAAACATCCCCGTTTGCGAGTGATTTGACCATTGGGGGTTGCACGGAAGGAGCTGAGGTTATCGGCGGTTCATTCAATGAATCTTTCGATTTACGCGGTTGTAAAATTTTGGATATTTCGCTCAAATTAGATGGCATATTTATCGATCGTTTCAACGTAACCGGAGTTGAAGCCATTACAGAGTCGTTAAACGAGGCGTTTGGTCGTTTTCGTTTGAGCTTTGGCTCGTCGTCTTCCCACGCCGTTTCATTCTCAATCTTTGACACATCAGATTCCTTGCCAACGGTGTTTTCGGCAATCTGCCTTAGAGGCTCGATGATGGGCTTAAAGTGTCTCTCCAACGCGATATCTTCCTCCATTTTACCCGTTTTCAAGGCGTGATATTTTTTGCGAATCGAATTGCTCGTTTTTGCAATTTGATTTGCTATCCTCTCGCGCTCTCTAATCTCCTCGCTGCTGCTCATGTTGCGATAACGTTGTTCAATCAATGCGTCGACGACAACTAAGCACGTTTCGGTATCGCAAAGTCGTTAAATCCTTTTCTGTATCGACCATTCGAAATCGCGCTGTCCTTGTCTATCACCACAAATCCATACTTTTGTTGCCAACATGTATGACACAATTTACTGAAATCATCGTAAGACATATCTGTGTTTACGTGATCGTTGTATATGTGTTTCAGATTGGTACCATCCTGTTTAAACAGAATCAATAAATTCGCGTTGTCTCGTATAAGATGCTTCGGTATCTTTGCATACGTCTGACAAAGATAGAAGGAGTCAACGTGCGCGTGCCGGCCCATTGCAAAGTATTCTCTTATCGTATCCTGCTTGTCGCACACCACGTCATTAAAGATAAAAATAGAATTCGGGAGCGCCTCGCTCGGTGGAATGACGTCACTGTTATTCGAAAACGTAAAGTAGCCAATCTCTTCTATCGGTGTTAGTATATTCTCCAATATCGATATTTCGGTTGTTGCAACGATTTCGAGTACACATACACGTTCTCGAAACGTACACCGTGCGGACTTTCCAGCAAGCTTATCAAGACGTTTGTCTTGCCGCAATTCGACGGACCGCAGATGATACCGCGTATAGAAATCGGTAGCACGTCTCCATGTTTGCGTACCTCTTTCGTTAACTGTATCCTATCGTCAAAGTTTGTCACTTTGATCGTCCGCGATTGTCGTACGAACCGCATTTTACCTCCCCTCCACAACGAATGAAAAACAATATCGAGAAAGCTGGCCTATTTATAGAGGCGCGTAGAGCTGAGATGCTCAGTCTTTAAAATGTTTTTGCTCGTGTCGGATAACAGCGATATTTACGATTTAACCGCCGAGCAGTTGAAGTATATACCAAAGGTCATTCTACTACGACAATTTTATAATTACATAGATTACTTGTGGGATAAGCTTCCCGAACATATAAAGGCAGATTCGGAAGTTCAGCAATATCGTCGCTGTTTAAACATTATAATTTGCCGAGTCAGCAAACGCACATCGACGGTCCGCCACCGTTGATAAAAAACTGCGGCGAATGCCGTCGAAGATAGGTCGAGGTCTGCTGAATCGCGCGATAAATGCGCTTCCGATCGAATTACATATCCCCGGCTATCAATTTTGCGGTCCGGGAACTCATTTAGAAACACGATTGGCAAGAGGTGATCGGGGTATCAATCCATTGGACGCAGCGTGCCGCGAGCACGACATAGCCTACTCGCGTAGCAACGATCTCGCAGAACGACACGTGGCAGACAATATACTCGCCGCGAAAGCGCGAAAACGTGTCACCGCGAACGATTCGACTCTCGGAGAGAGAGCTGCAGCTACAGCCGTCTGGGCGACCATGAAGGCTAAAACGAACTCGGTATGGGTTTGAAAACGAAGAAAAGAAGAAGAACAAGCGAATACTTCCGGTAGCGAAACGCGGCGGTATCCTACCGATCCTGCCGTTGTTGGGGGTTCTCGGTTCGTTAGTCGGTGGAGCGGCGGGAGTCGCAAAGGCCGTGAACGATAACAAAGCCGCGCGACGTCAGCTGGAAGAGATGCAACGTCACAATCGCGCCATGGAAGGTCACGGACTTTATCTCGCTCCGTACAAACGCGGACGGGGAGTCTCGAGAAAAAAAATAACGTCGAAGAGACTCTAAAAATCCCCAAGGGTGTAACTACCAACGTGCAATTGCAACAACTTGCAAAACGTATGCGCATTCCACATTTTAAAGGTATTTTCATGCGCGACTCGTTACCGATCGGCGGTACACGTCGAAACGAGAGCGGTATCGTGAATTTGGATAATGCCGAGGGGCCGGGTACTCACTGGGTGGCGTACGCGAAGAGGGGTGATCGTGCCATATATTTCGACAGTTTCGGCAATCTTCGACCGCCGAAAGAATTGGTGCGATATTTCGAACCGAGCGTGACAAAAATAAACAATCGCACGCCTTATCAGCGATACGATCAGAGCAATTGCGGACAACTGTGTCTGCGCTTTCTACAGTCGGTTGACAATCAATTTAAAGACCGGCGTTACGATGTTTAATCTCAGTATTCGTTCAAAGATGTCACTGACATTTACGCTCACCGACAAGAGCAGCATCCTCGCGGTAAGCTACTTTCCCGCCGTGGATTTGAGCGATGGCGATTACGAGCTCGGTCTGACAGATTTTGAAACCTATCACACGATACCAAATGTAAATTCGTCGAACAATAAATTCTACTATGACGACGACGACAACAAGGAGATTCCCATTCCCGAAGGATCGTATGAACTGCGTGATATAGACATGTATCTGAAACGCGCTCTTTTATGGAACCAATCCAGTATTGTCTCGACAAACGAAGATGAACCGTGCAACCGTGGGCTCCCCGACACCATCTAATACACGTTGGTTGCCCACGTCAAGACCGGGGGTAGTGATTAGGTTGTCCGAATAATCCAGAGCGCGAGGAGAAACGACCCCTGATCGTTCGCCGCATAGCGAGGAACGATCAGAGATGGATAGGACAGAGCAGGGTAATCCGGTACGCGAAAACGCGAACCCCGTGATAACCGTTAGAGCCGAGCGGCTCCGATCCGACCGCCGGATCAAAAGTTACAAAACCGTCCTCGATATCGGAACCTAGAGGTCATCTACGGGGAGGAAACGACCCGCCATTGGTCCTACCAGGTCCCAATGACGAGTCATAGGGGGTCGGCGTCAACGGCCGCCAGGTCAGGGTATACCCGGACGTCTTCCCCGAGGAAGTCACCCGATGCGGTATAGTTAGAGGGGGAAAGACCCCGCGCAAGGGTCGGCGTCGACGGCGCGCGATAAATAGAAAAAGTGGAAAACCGCTACCTCGTTGCCAGGTCGGGACGTTACCTTGAGTACGTAGAGCATGGAAATTTCCGCGTCAATACGACGGAACATGAAAAAACGCGTAAACACGGGCAACGACCGTAGTATGGAAAGTTCCCGAAAAAGAGAAAGTCGTTCCGACACCGGAGTGGGGGGTCGAAAACGAGAAGTAGGGAGCAACGAGCGACGCGGCTCTCGAGGCAGTCTCTCGCGAGCGTTCGAAACGGTAAGACGTATAACGCGTGTGTGTCGTGCCGTCACACTAAGTCCCGCGTACGTGCGAAATTCGTTAACTATAATTACGTATGATTGTTAATAATCACGGGGGCATGCGCCATGTGCAATTTATTTATGAAATAATTCGAAAATAGCCAAGATAACGGGCCACCGCGAAGTGTTTAGAGTCGCCGACACTGTGTAACGTGTCGTCGCACTAAGTCCCGTGTACGTGAATAATTGGTTAATAATAACAACGTATGATTGTTAACGACGACGAGCGCTTACGCCATATACACTTTATTTGTATAAATAACCGGAACTTGCGGAGATAAAGTGCCATTGTAGATACTGCGTCATCAACACCGACGTACGCTAAGTACTAAAGGACGAAGTTTTGTGAACCATCAACATCACAAACGGACTAAAGTGAATAAATTAGTGAATCATTTGTTAAAAAGTACCAAATTTGTCAACATTTACTTACCTACTACTTACCTAATCCTACGGCGGTGATCTATCGATGTCCCTCGTCCACTACGGTATGCGACGTAACGCGAAGATCCGGGTGTCCACGACGGCGATGATCCAGATGCGACGGGAACCTGAAAGTAGAAAATATAAGTATATTTTAGTGCTCATACTTACCTGTCATACCGGTGATGATCCATCGAAGTCCCTCGTCCACCGCGGTATGCGAAATAACGCGAAGATCCGGGTGTCCACGACGGCGATGATCCACGGATGAATGGAACCTGAAAAGGAAAAGAACATTAATATAAACGACAATTTGGGAGCTTTTAACTAATTACTTTCTCGATTAATGGGTCAAATCGAGTGGCGACCAGTGACCAAGTGGACATAGAGGCGTGTTCCGTAGCGTCCACACTGACCGTCCGGTTACAACCGCACCCATTGATTATTATTCAAGCTAATAACAATACGATGAAGAGCGAGATCAAGTGCGCTTATCGGATAAATTTCACCAAACCGAACAACATTGGATCGCTGCTAGGATTTTCAGCGAATCACTTGCTAAAGTCGTGACAATGGCACGAATCGGATGTTCCGATAAATATCATCAATGTAAACATTATTCGCATAGAGTGTAACGTGACCGCGGGTGCGTACAGCATTGACAAGCACGTGCACACGATACACGAGTTTTCACCGAGTGTGCCTCTAGATATAAGATATCGGAAACGCCGGCACAGATCATTTACCTTCCGATCATCGTACGGAGCATTTCGGACTTGACGCTTCGCGTCGTGGATCAGGACGGATTGATTGATTTTCGTGGAGAGGAGATCACCGTTAGACTGCATGTACGAAGACGACAGCGATAACGTGAGATGCTCGTACTGAACGAAGCTGAGCAGGTGCAACAGACGAGAAACAAAATTAGAGAGACAATCCGATCGCCAAAGAAGAAACTCACCGCGTCGAACGTTGAATTTTTGAAATCATTGGGTTTGCCGTACGAAATGGCTAATATCTTAAACATTGGAGGTGAACCGATCTTTGACGACAGCGTCGTCAAGATTGAGACACACACGTACAATCCGTACGCCAACACAACGTTTGGACATAACGATGAGACAAGAATACCCATACAACAGCAGGATTTATACACGTTGCGTGCGTGCGGATTTCTCTACGTTGAAGGAAGATTGACGATAAAGAGAAAAAATGACGAATCTGAGACAACGCTTGCGAATAATTGCGTGGCGTTCATGTTTGACGAAATTCGATACGAGCTCAATGGCGTGGAGATTGATCGCAACAGAAACGTTGGAATAACCAGTTCCATCAAGAACTATGTATCGTTTATAAAGGACAAAGCAAAAATTATGCAAAATGCTGGATGGGACATTTCTCACCCGGAGGGATATTTCAACTATTGCGTACCGCTCAACACATTGTTGGGCTTTTGCGAGGATTACAAACGCGTGGTTGTTAACGCTCGTCACGAATTAATTTGATACGAGCGCGCAGCGATAACAATTGCATTGTGGGAAACCCGGCGACGGAGCCGGAAATTGAATTGTTTAAAGTACAGTGGCGAATGCCTCACGTCACATTAAATGAGATCAATAAGCTATCCATGCTACGGGCCTTGGAAAGCGGGCGATATCTTAGTGTTAGTTTCCGTTCGTGGGATCTGTATGAGTACCCTATGTGCAGAGCACGACCAAGCATTCGTGGGCCGTTAAAACGGCGACTCAGCTGGAGAAGCCGCGGTACGTTATCTTTGCGCTGCAGACCGGACGCAAGAATATCATGTCGCAAGATGTTAGCGTATTCGATGACTGTAACTTGACCAACGTGAAACTTTATCTAAACTCTGAATTTTATCCGTACGATGACTTGAATCTGATTTTGGCAAAAATCGATACGCCGTCCTTTTCGATATGTATGCGCGTTTTCGTAAAACTTATTACGGATACGACTGCTTCGATACGCTTTGCACCGTGGTTACATTCCTGACAAAAGGACTTTGTTGTCATTGATTGCTCGCGACAAACGAATCTGTCAGGAGCGCCACCGTGGATGTGCGAATAGAATTGACTGTAAAGAGAATGTACCGGCAAATACTACCGCCTATTGTCTCGTCTTACATGATCGCGTAATCGGAATACTGTCCGTTATCGAACGTAGTGCGCAAAATCATGTAAATTGCAATATCAGCGGATATTGCGATATAAGAGGCAATGATGTACCACGATAAGCTACAGATTGCTCCGTCGTTTCGTCATGATCGTACAACGTTTGTCGATCTGCAGGGATTCACCGTCGGGATGAAATTTGTCGTAAAGGAGGTGGCGGTTCTGAGAAACGGGGCCGTTTTGGCGCATTACATTTTACAGGTCCCATGCCATGGAGTCTCCTCATGAAATCCGACAAGTCGTGCGCTTCCTGGGTGATTGCAAATCACCATGGACTACGATGGGAGGATGGAACGTACCGTACAGCATGGCGAACATCTAATTACATCGGCCGTGCTTGGAGAGGGTGACGAGACCTCGACTCTTGTGTACGTTAGGGATGTCAGAAACGAGAATGGCTGGTGGATCTACTGAGATAAAGCGAGAAAAATCTAAACATTGAGACTTTGGATGCGGATTATGAAGATATCGAATCTTTAAATAATCTAGATGTTACTAATACTATAAGATGTGAAAAACATGTTAAGAATTACGCGTTACAAAATGTATTAAAAATATCTAATGGTGGTCGCGACACCAGAAAATATGTATGATTTTTTTAAAATAAACTATAGATGTATACATATATAACTGTTTTATTTCTTTTTCCACATAATATAATATAGATGTTTTAGTTGTTTTTAAAGACGTTTTAGTTGTTTAAAAGATGTTTAGCTGTTTAATAGCTGTTTTTAAAAGTGTTTTAACTGTTTGATAGCTGTTTGATAGCTGTTTAATAGCTGTTTAATATCTGTTTTTAAAGGTGTTTTTAGCTGTTGCTAGCTGTTTTGACAGTTATTTAGTGTTTTGAAAGCCGTTTTAGTTGTTTTAAATGTTTTTAAAGATGTTTGATAGCAGTTATACAGATCAAATGACCGAAAGTCACGTTTCGTGAACATACGTGTCTCGCGGTGCCTCATCGCAGGACACGTGCAAAACTGCACATCGTAGATTTTTCGGAAGGCGCATCCGTACGGATGCTGAGATCACGATGAAATTAGATACGAAAACAAAACCAAAAAAACGATGTGACACTAGCGAGATGTAGAAAGATGAATTTGAAGGTACGTCAGTAGTCGAGGACTGAAAGTAAGAGTCGGTTGACGTGATTGTTCGTGCGGCTTATACAGACAATTGGTTTGCCATCTTAAGAGCTGTATAGCTCGCAGGCCTAAACATTAGACTTAAAAGTCGCGAGTGCGCGTAAGCATAGTATATATAATAAAATGGATTTCGAAGAATTGCAGTTTGAGGAGAAGAAAGAAGGATGTTGAAGCAACGATGAAGAAATGGAAGTGCCTGAAGAAATGGAAATGATTGAAGAGGATGGAATAGAAGTGATTGAAGAGGATGGAATGGAAGTTGATGATGATGATGCGATATTATCGGAAGACTGTGTTACGACAGTGACATGCTTGAGGATGTTCCGGAGGAAATTTTTCAGAGTTTTAAATCAAGCACAAGTAAATGCTCTTAAATCCTCTGACAAAAATGTGTGTACATATTTTTACTTCACTCCGGGACAGGTGAAGTTTGGTGCGTCATGCATTGTAAGAATTAGTGGATTATTTCAATGCTATGTGCTCGTCGTATACACGAGACTGTTCGTATATATAATGAACGGTCTTTTTTGCTCATCATGTGGAGACCCATTGACTTAAATAATGCCATGCAATTTGTGCTCAATATGCACAAGTTCATTATGAGAGACACAACAGTTGAACTATTTTAGTGTATATAGTGTATATAGTGTATATAGTGTATATAGTGTATAGTGCCATGAGCTGCTTTCTTCAGGGTTATCGGAGTGGTAAGCAAATTTTATATATACTGTACGCGAACGGGGGCCGCGAACGAGAAAACGCGCGCGAACGGGGGATATAACGCGTAACGGGGCCGCGAACGAGAAACGCCGCGAACGAGAAAAACGCACGCGAATGGGGGCCGGAGAGCGAGAGGACCGCGCACGAACGGGGGCGGGAGTGCGAGAGGGAGCGGGTGACGTCACGCGGACCGCCGCGGCCGTTGCACGCGGACCCCGCGGCGCGGCGAAAACGCGG